>JAQBSW010004939.1:0-62914 GCA_029291075.1 Eudiplozoon nipponicum | reverse complement strand
TTCTATTCTATTCTATTCTATTCTCTTCTATTCTATTCTATTCTATTCTATTTATTTAAAAAAACTTTTTATTAAACTATTATATTTTGCCTTCATCATAATAACTTTATCGAAATTTGATTTAAAAAATAGAAACTATAAACAGTCAGCGATTGTGAAATATGGAATTAAAAATAACTTGTGAGCATTACTTCCGACTCAGGCCTAATGGTGGAAAATATTTTTTTCTGTTGACATATATCAGGCTGCATCATATTTATCCACAGAGTTGCTAACCCTGTAATTGTATTTTGTTTTTATTACAACGGCAACGTTCGGAAAGCATTCCTACCCGATTTGAACGATATTTTGAGCAATTGCAAATGCAAATTCACCGTTTAATTTGAAACAGTCGTTTAAATTGCCAAGTTCTTTTTCTGGTAATTGATAGTTTGGTCGACCGACAAACGTGAGTTGAGCGATAACCTGCGCATATTTATTGATAAATAACGTTTTATGGTCGACAGTAACGGATTTTCTTCCTTAATTACTCCTGAAGACAAATGTGTTACTCTAAATAACACTCTTAGATTAACTGAATTAAATGTGCGATTTAATGCCCCTTCAATTTGTTTATTTACTGTGCGTGAGACAGTGTCCGCCTCAAAAAGGATGTTTAAATGAATAGTTGTATAATCTAGTACTAAGCACGTCTGTTTCTTTTGATTAATTCTTTTAGAATTTGATTCAATAAAATGCCTAAAATGTGCATTTGACAGTAGATCGTCTTTAGTTTTAACATTCACACCATCTATAAAATCTTGACTAAGGAGTCTTTTAATCCATGGAAAACATCTGTAAACGGATTGTAATTTATATCGAAAAGTCGCGAAATGGCTATAATTCCAATACTCTGTAGACCAGGTCAGTTAATGTTCAATTTTTATATTCAATTTACCATTAACAACATACTACAATTGTACAATGAAGAACGGTTGAAAATCGTCTTTCTCATGCTCTGACGTGAAGTTGATATATTAGTGCATTTTACGGAAACTTTGAAGCAGAGTTCGTGACTACGACCTGTTTTACAAAAAAATTGTCATAAAAAGCGTATATATTGTGAAAATGGGATTGTGTCTCTCTTAAGTGATCAGATTTCAAAAAGGCCTTGTAAGTACTGCGCTAATAATTGAGATAAGACGCTCTTCATGTCCCTACCATTAACCAGTTTATGGATACGCTCATTGTAGCAAAACTGTACATTTAGCTTTCATAGAAAAAGAAGTAGGTTTAGAGCATGGCTTTAGACTGCAGATGATAATGCCTGAAAACTTATGTCAATAGATACTTCTTCAGTTGTAACATTCATAAAAAACATCAAATTATAGGATGCCATAATTTTATTTTTATAATTTATATCTTGAATACGGTTTATAATCTCAAAGGAATTGGTAATCGAATAATTACCTAGTAGCTTACTCAACGGTTCGAGTAAACTAACTAACCATTTAGCTAATTCATGGAACGGAAAATTGACCATTGTTAATATTTGTTTCATACGACATCCATTTTGTATGTTTCTTGAGTTCGTCTTTTTTAAAATCAAGTTTACTACCTTGATAAATAAACTAATTCCATTGTATTTTACCAGTCGTAATACATAGCAAAACTACAGTTAGTAACGTGAACTGGAGCATTTCAACCTTCCATGATCATTGTCAGATCACGTCGGTAAAATGAATAGCGAGCGATTATATATCCGGCCCACACCCATAGTTGTCTCGCATATATTGTACATATCTGGTAATGCCAGCTACACAAGTTCTATGCAGTTAAGAATATTAACTTTTTGCAGCACTTAACACTTACACTTATGGTATGAATTTGTAAAATCTTTTATTATTATTAATTGCACGAACGGCGATAACATTATTTAAATCAGGTTTGCCTGCTTGAAATAAACAACAATCCCATTGTATTGAACCAGTCCAACAACATAGCAAAACTACTATCAGTCACACGTAGTAATGCTCTTCGTCCATCCACGAATATCGTAGAAGCATGACAGCAAATAGAATAGCGAGGATTATAACGCAATTTGGCTGGTAAAATACAATGGAATTGGTGCTATTATCAAGTTCGCAAACTTGATTTGAATAACTTTTGTCACCACTCGCGCAATTAAAATCTGTTTAATTGTATAACTAATGTATAAGTGACGAAAACTGTATATTATTAATATTCGTGACTGCATAAAATTAAGTGCAGTCGACATTAACAGTCAGGTAAAATTGGTTAGGTTGTATATAACTGAAAATTGTGTGTAGTGTAGTGTGCGGCAGGATGGCTCAGTGGTTCGAACACGAGATTCTGAAGCGTACGTGTCCAGGTTCGAGCTCTGTCCGCGGCAAATTCTGGCCAGTACATGACGAGTTCCCAATAAGGACGAAACCGGTCTACTTGATGAGTTACCTTATCTACACTATGCAATTCTTAGTTTATACTGACATATGTAAGTAATAAATGGGTTAGGTGCTTATATTAAGATCGCAACTTTGATTACAATAATTGTTATCACCGCATGCGCAACCAATGCTCGTTTAATTAGGTAAAATATATGCCAGACTGTTAGAAATGAGAATCGCATTTATAATTTTACATTGATTATCCATGCTTTGCGGTTTGATCCACGCTATCCGGTTTGCTGTCGTGCTCCGATGATAACCATGGAAGGTCGAAACACGTCGGTATTCGTGACTGACGGTAGTTTTGCTAAGTTGTGCGACATGTTACATTAAATGGGAATAGTGTTTATATCAAATTCGCAGACATGATTTTTGTAATTCATATCACCTCCTACGCAATCAATGCTTTTTCAATTGTGCAATATATAACCACACGTGGTTAAAGCTGCTTAAAATTAATGTTTGTGATTGCATAGAACTTATGCAACCGTAATTACCAATGCACAATTTAGAAAAGGACATAGACGACTTTTAATTTTTCTTTGATTATACATGCATTGTAGTTTGACTCTCGCTAGTCAGTTTGTCGTTGGGCTCTAATGAATATCATAGAATGTCGAAAAGCGTCAGTACATATGACGGGGTGTAGTTTTGCTATATAGTGCGACTGGTTAAATTTAAACGGAACGGTGTTTATATTAGGTTGGCAAACTAGATTTGTATGATGGATATCACCAGTAGTATACGGAATATATTAAAGGTATAAATTATAAAACTATTCTAAGCTCCTATTCAAAGTCTTTATCAATTAATCCGGCATCAGTTCAAATTTTAATTACATTTATTACCTTAAGATAAATTTTATCTATTTCATTTAATATTCCCTCCAAATTTAGGAACTTTGTCATTATCAATCGGTGCGTTCCATATCTTTTTCATGTAACTTGATATAGCCAACCTTGTTTTCAGCAGCGCGTAGTTTATTAATTGTGGAGGAAGATATTTCCTCCGACAAATTTAAAGTGACAATAATTGATAAATTTAAACCGCCTTGGCTGATTGAAACGAATTTTATTTAAAAAGAAATTGTTCTTTTATTTTCCACAATTTTCTTTGTTTAAATACTTGACAGTATAAATACTTTGAATTGTACGCAATTTCAGTTTTCGTTTATCTGTACGTGATTGGTTTTAACTTGCTCGGCCTGCTGCATTTATTTCATTTCCTCCATTTTACGTTTACTCGATCTCCACAAAATATTCCTGCTAACACTGTCTTATATTCTTACTTACGTACATATTGGGGAAGTTCTGGAAAAGGTAATTTAATAATTCTGTTTTTCACGCCTATTTTTTTCCAGATTATTCTGATTGGGTGTTTTGTAACGTGAAAGGTTTCACATTCCGATTGCCTAACATTAAGTATCAAGTTAATAATTAAGTACGATCGACATGGAAGCTAATCTTAAGTTTGAGGACACTAGCAAGATAGCTCAAGACATGGCAGGTATGAATTTAACAGATATGAATGAAAGTACAAGCTTGTCATATTCTATTATTCAATTAAAGACTGATCAAGATCTGGCATCTGTGGGGTTCTCAGATAACAATAGGTATGGAGCATCTACATAATGTCTTTATTGCTGATAGTATGTTTAAGCGCCCTCAAATGTTTGTTTTTAATTACATGCTATTCGGCGCATTTAAAAACGTTTATATATGAAGCCTGATCAATTTAAATGTGACTGAAGGTCATTTTCCACTTGTTTTTTCAATCAGCAATTCAAATTCTGCCTTAAAATCAGTATCGTTTTTTTTCTGAAAGATGAATTCCAGAACTCAGGCTCATAGATAGTGCTTCCACTGTTAGCTGATCTATTTTTAAACTGGCGTAATTACATTATATTGCCGCTCATTGCCAGGGGGTTACACATACATCCTTCATTCCTAAAAGTTAATGTAAACCAATTACTCCATCGTGTGCAAAGAGTGATTAACATTACTCACTATAGTCTTACCTAAATGAGTAAAAACGTTACTTCACGGTCCTAAACGCATGTACATGCATTAACACATATGATGTACGCTTGTCTAGAAAGTATATGGTAATTAATATGATTTCAGCGTAATTTAATTTTAACGAGCGTTCACAGGCAGGTAATTATATTTAACTGAATTCATTATAGTGACTGACACATACACATACTTATTTATTGAAATCCAGTTATTTATTTATTTCAAAATTACAAAATTTATTGGTGCGATGATCTTACATTTGTCAAGAGGCGCGGAAGGCGAAGCGAAATTGTTTTGTATCGAATTGTGAAAAGTGGACAGAAAAAAGCTTTTTTCGCAAAACTGGGATCGGGTAGTTATTCAATTACCTAACATGCATGAAATCTATAATACTTAACGAACATTGGTTGCGCGGGCAGTGATTACAATTACTTAAATCAAGTTTTCGATCCTGATGCAAACACCTGAATCATTGTGTACATATATATGGCAATATAAACTAAGTATTGTATAGTGTAGAAAAGGCAATCGTTCCAGTAGACCGGTTTCATCCTTATTGGGAACACATCACGTGCTGTCCAGAATTTGTCGCGGACAGGGCTCGAAATCTGGTGCTCTAACCACTGAGTCACCCTGCCGCCCAATCTGTGATAACTGACAATTTATGTCCAGTACGTGATGGGTTCCTAATAAGGAAGAAACTGGTCTACTAAATGAATTGCATATGCGGCAGGTTGGCTCAGTGTTTAGAGTACAAGATTCTGAAGCAGACGTGCCCAGGTTCGAGCCCTGTCCGCAGAAAATTCTGACCAGTACTTGATAAGTTCCCAGTAAAGACAAAACGTGTCTACTGGATGAACTGCCTAATCTACACTATCCAATTCTTAGTTTATACTGACAAATGTATGTACTTAATTGTCAGTTGTTTATATTAAAATTGCAACCTTGTTTATAGTAATTGTTATCACTGCCCGCGTAACCAATGTTGGTTTTACGCTGAAGAAAATTGGGTTTTGATCTAACCGTGCAATAAGTTTATATTCTTGAATGTATATATATATATATATATATATATATATATATATATATATATATATATATATATGCTTATAGCATATATATATATATATATATATATATATATATATATATATATATATATACCTCATTTAATATGAAAGCGTTTAACATTTGGTGATGAAGTCGATCAATTTATGTCTGTAACTCTTATTAACCAAATACGAATTAAAGTTAGATTTTTAATATAAAGAAACCCTACTTTCTCTGCCAAATTCTTATTCTATCCTTATGACAGAGTAATACTCATTGCAAGGTTAAAAATCAAGTATTTAGTTAAATAGCTCTACACCAAAATCACGTGTCGCAGAAACACCAATGCAATACAAACCTGAATATGAAAACTACAACTATTCGCACAAAATAAATAAAATAAACTATGAGAACGTGTATACTTAGCTTTATTATTGTTAAGTATCTAGTTTTTGGAGTTTCGAATTTGTACTCCAATATTCATTGCTTCATCTGAGTTGTTTTCTTTTTATTTCTGTGCCTTTGCTACATGACGCACGGTTATTCTGTGCAGCTATACAATTAATTAATGAAAGCAAGCCAATCTTATATAAATTCATGGCGATCATGAACGCATTATCCTTTTTTGATTTAAGTAAACAGAGCTTCTTTTTGCCTTCTTAGCTAGCGCTTGTTCGTAGCCCACATTTGCGTAAATATCTTACCTCTCGACGATTTAAATTTCGTAAGTATCGACCGAGACGTAGTTACTATCTCTTTACTGCTTAATTATAACATAGTCGATTTTTTATGAAGAAATAAAAACTGGTATATTTACCTTCATCTGATCATCCGAAAATTCATGTTTCGTAATTTCTGCCCCCATGTTCCTCAGTACCATTACTTTATTGTGTTTTTCTTCCGTTGGTTAAACGTCATCTGATATTTTTAATTTTCATCGTCAAACGATTCCAACAAAGCCTTAATATCTTTGAAGACTTATCTTTCTGTTTTATTAATTATACAATCAATTTTTGTCCATAGGGTCACATTCTGTTTTCAGAGTACAAACTTATTATCGAATATGCTCGATGGGGCTCCACAATGCAGCATCGGTTATTTTGTAAAACGCTCGCAGGTCAAATCTGCTATCCCGAAGACAAATATGAATTGCTTTATTGAACATTGTCTTAATTTTAAATTAATTCCAATCTCTACGAGTATCATTTGTGGAAATGCAAATATTGCTTTCACATAAAGGCACATATTAATATCAGTACTTTGTGAGTTCGTTACTTCGGAACATTTATTCAAAAGAATCACCACCAGGATCCACAAAATAGAAGATTTAAAAAAATAAATGGTGCAATAAAACACAAATTTGTATGAAATGCATCACTCCCAATATGCAGGGACTGAGATGTTTAGCTGATCCAAATTCTCCAAGATTAGATCATGGTTCACAGCATTGTGACTAATACTGAGAAATGATAAGTAAGAATGAAATCGATCTATTCGACGATATTTATTCGGTATCTGTTGCATTGTTCAATGTATATCAATAACAAGGATATAATCAAATCACTCAATTTTAATTAAATTAAATATGAATTACAAAAGTCGCATAATAAATGAGTTTTAATAAAAGTTTAAATCTGGCTAAGTTTTCACTATGAAGTAAACACCAATCCAATTGTATTTAACCAGTCATCGAACAACATAACAAAACTACCGCCAGCCGCAGTGCGTTGTGGCAGGCGGTAGTTTTGTTATGTTCGACGACTGGTTAAATACAATGGGATTGGTGTTTACTTCAAGCTCGCAAACTTGATTTAAAGAATTGTTACCACCCCCCGCGCTATAAATTATTGTTCAAGTTTTCACTAATTATGCGGGCGCCGATAAAAATTATTTAAATCAAGAATGCGATCACGGAATAAACACCAATCTCATTTTATATACATGCTTCAGAATAAAATTCTTTATAATATAGTAAAGGCGATTTATCCAGCAGACAACTTTTTTCGTTGAATAAAAAGTGTTTTTGCGAAATTGGATTAATTGAAATTACCTGATCTGCGTTGTGACTAACGCAGCTTTTATTGTTCCTGCAGTTTTCTTTCTTTAATATATTTCGGCAACCTTTATTGGTGGCCTTCTTCAGTTGGTCCATCCTAACAAGTTAAACAAATTAAATTAATGAATGGCTAAAGGAAATAACGCGCTTGATTTATTAGTTTCACTTGTTAAACTAATGAGAAGAAGGCTACAGATAAAGGTAGCCGAAATATATTAAAGAAAGAAAACAGCTGGAACAATAAAGGCTGCGTTATTCAAAACGCAGATCCCGTAACTTTTTTCTTTATTAGGAATACTTAAAGCACTATCATGATTTTGTCGCGTCCAAAGTTCAAGTCTGTTTCTCAGTCTGTGACTCTAACCATTGAGCCACACCGTCGAACGATACGTAAAATGTCTAATTTTATACTAATTAATGTTTCTTTGTCAGCGTTTTCCTTAGGTGGAGCCTATACAACGTCTCTTTATACGTAAAGTTCCAAATAATCCCTTTCAATCTGTCATTTTATGACAGTCACGAAGCAAAAAAGAGAAGTGTTATTGAGCTGTACATATAAAATAATACGATCATTTGTTGCACGGGCAGTTACAACAGTTAATCAAATAATGGTTGCATTCTAGAAATAAACAATTGCATTATATATATATATTTTTTATATATATATGTATATATATATATATATATATATATATATATATATATATATAGTGTGAACTAAGCTTCGTTTAATGTAGAAAATGTATTCCATTCAGTACACCGCTTTTATCATTATAGGGATCTCTTCAAGTACTTTCCAGAATATGCCGCTAACATGGCTCGATCCAGGGCACATTGGATTCTGGGTCTGCCAATTTAACTACAGAGCCAAGCTTCTATAAGCTACACGCGCGATATCAGTTTCATTATAACTCATGATTTTCTTTAGCCCATCTTTCGGGTTGAGCCAACATGCCGTTCAATTTTACGCTAAGCGGCATCTGGGCAAATTCCGGAAGTCATAATAGAACAGATGCCACACTATTTGGATAAATGATATGGCATTAGCATTAATAATTAAGCGACTATTAATAGCACCGACGGCGAAAAAATTACATAGATTAGGGATGCAATCTTGAAATAAGCACCAATAAACTTATATATATATATATGTATATATATATATATATATATATATATGTATATATATATATATATATTTAAACATTTCATAATGTAGAAAAGGCGATCCAACCAGTAGACCGCTTTCGTTCTTATTGGGAAATCCACAAGTGCTATCCTGAATTCGCCGCTGTCTAGGCATGAAATTGAGCAGGTTTGCTTCTGAGTCTGTCATTCTATCAATTGAGTCACGTTGTAACACGCCACACACCATTTTCAGTTTTAGACTAACTCATGTATTCGGCTAGACTTCCCTCCATATTGTGTTTAAATGACATCTCATTTTACACAAAGATCAAGCAGGAAAAAAATTGTCTGTGATTAAGTAACAGACACCACGGGACTTGAGGAAAGGACATTAAATTGACAATTTATATTTAATCGATCATTGGTTTTTGCGCATGGTGTTAACATTTGTATAAATCAAGGTTGCAATCATGAAATTTATACCAATGTCATTATATATAAACATTTGTCAGTGTAAACCAAAAATTTCATAACATAGAAAAGGAATATCATCTAGTAGACCTCTTTAGTCTTTACTGGAAACTCTTCAAATACTGTCCAGATTTTGCCGCATACGGGGCTTTAACCTGGGCTCTCTATTTCGGGTCTGTCCCTCTAATAGCTGAACCACATAGTCGCAAACTACATCCAATTTTCAATTATATATTACTTCATATAATTTTTTTGCTTTTCATACAGGTGGAGTTCATATGGCATAAAATTGACCCAAATTTCCAGATAGCCACCCCAATCTATCAATGTAGAACAGATCACACGTTTTCTGAGGAAATATTATTGAATTGTACATATATTAATAAGAGTTTATTAGTGACCACGGTTGCGATAACATTATATAAATCAACTTTACAATTATGAAATAAACAGTGATCTAATTATTTATATAAATTTCTCAATATAAACTAAGCATTTCATTATATAGGAAGAGCATTTCATTCATTAGACCGCTATCGTCCTTATTAGGATAACTAAATTTACTGTCCATAATTTTCCACAGAATAGGCTCGAAACTGGGTGTCTGCATCTGAGCCTGGCAATCTAATCGCGAAGCCACGGTGCCGCATGCAAAATAAAATTTTCCATTATATACTAACTTATGTTTTTGGTTGACTTTTACTTCCAATGTACCCTATATGGCATCGCTTTTGACTCAAACATACAACTAACTATCCCCAACCTCCCATCACAGAACAAACATCAGGCTAAATGCGAAAGTGTTATTGAATTGATAATTATTATTAAACGATTATTAGTTGCGCTGCTTGTGATAACACTTACCTAAATCAGGATTGCGATTTTGAAATAAGCGCCTTTCTCCTAATTACTTAACTTTTCGCAGTATCAACTAAACATTCGAAAAGGCAATATAAAATATAATTCTATAATCTAGAGATGTCAATTCAAACCGTAGACCGATTTCAACCTTTTTGAGTACTGTTAAAATACACTCTAGAAACTGAAGTGGATGGGAGTCAATACATATTTATTAAATCAAAGCTGAATATGATCTGCTACGCGCGAATTAAATGATGTAGGGGTTGGATTGCATAACCTAATCAAAATCTACCGGATTAGACGTCTTGTCTTACTATTGTGATGGGCTTAATAACGAAGAAAGCAGTCTAGTTGTTGAGTTGTAACTGCGTTCTGTTGTAATGTTATTTACAAATGTTACAATGTTAATTAATTAATTACAATGTTAATTACAGACAATATATGTACATAGGTAATCATATATATATATATATATATATATATATATATATATATATATATCTTTCTATATATATACATGATCCTGGCATTGAATTTTATTTCAAAACAGAGACATGTAAATAAATATATATAGGCAAACAATTTAACAATAATTGTTTGCGCGGGTGGTGGTAACAATTCTTTAAATCATGTTTGCGAGCTTGAAGTAAACACCAATCGCATTGTATTTAAACAGTCGTCGAACAACATAACAAAACTACCGCCATCCGCAACGCACTGTCGCGTTTCGACCTTCCTTGATCATCATCAGAGTACGACGGCAAACTGACTATCGAGGATCAAACCGCATTGAATATATATGAAAATCAAATTTAGATATGCGGCTCTCACCTCTAGCAGTCTTGCATACATTGAACTTGACTAGAAATGTCGGCTGCACAATTTCTATGCAGTCACGAACATTAACTGTTTGCAGCTTTCGCCACATAAACATATATAGGCAATACAATTTAAACAATAATTGATTGCGCGGGTGGTGGTAACAGTTCTTTAAATCAAGTTTGCGAGCTTGAAGTAAACACCAATCCCATTGTATTTAACCAGTCGTCGAACAACATAACAAAACTACCGCCAGCCGCAACACACTGACGCGTTCCGACCTTCCTTGATCATCATCAGAGTACGACGGCAAACTGACTATCGAGGATCAAACCGCATTGAATATATATGGAAATCAAATTTAGATATGCGGCTCTCACCTCTAGCAGTCTCGCATACATTAAACTTGACTGGAAATGTCGGCTGCACAATTTCTATGCAGTCACGAACATTAACTGTTTGCAGCTTTCGCCACATATACATATATAGGCAATACAATTTAACAATAATTGTTTGCGCGGGTGGTGGTAACAATTCTTTAAATCAAGTTTGCGAGCTTGAAGTAAACACCAATCTCATTGTATTTAAACTTGCTTTAAAGAATGTAAATAAATAAGCTAATGAACAAATGTAAAATTGAACATTATAACTAATTTTAGCCTCTAAATATCAATTTATTTTAACAAAATTAATTTCACTGTATATAATTTTGCGACAATTTTCTTTTTTAAAAAAGATATAATTAACTAGATTTGACGTTTTATTGATCTACATATTGTTTATTCGAATAACTACATTTTGTACTCCCATTCATTCACGGTTATGACAGTGGTTTGTCGGAGTTTTTTATCTGGAGCATGGCCCGTAAGCCTCTGAAATTGTTATATGAACATAGGTATCGAAATGAAGCTGTTGGATTTAACAAAATGACTATCCAGGAGACTATGTTGAATAGATTTGTTCAGTCAATTTCTACGTTAGGTGAATGCTCTGCCGAAAACAGTTCGTTGGAAAAATATCGTCTAAAGTAGGAGGCTGTAATAATGGCCAAATTTGTCAATTTGATTGATTGAATTAGAAAAATAGAAATTTTCTAAACTAACTTTAACAATGTTCATCTCCTTTGCAAAATTGAACAGTAATGTTGTGTGATTTTTGCTAGTGTTCTGGTTTATTTTTAAATTAAATTTATAAGTATTTGACTTTTTATACTTGCTGGTTTATCGAAACATATTGTGGAAAATTACAATTATTATATTTGCACCAAAATTTCGGGCCCTGATGTTTTTGCCTTGGGATAAGTAATTTATCTTCATAGTTTCATTCCTATTATTGTTGTTATCATAATAAGTTCTGCTATTATTATTAGTATCCTTGCTGACAATATCATCTATTAGTAGTAATTCTATAATAATTTGCATTTAAATACTAGTTCTACTATATTTATTACTTTTTATTAATACTTCGGATCACTTATATTAATATTTCATTTCTGGTAGTTTAAGAATGACGTATTTTAATTTGCCAGCAAATATATAAAATCCAAGTCAGGTATATGTTTATTTGCATTGTGCGTGCACTTTCTTTTGCGCGATAACCACGTAACCAAATTAAAGTGTGCTACTGAAATGAACTTGGTTGAAAAAAATAATTCATTTAAAAAAATTAATATGTTCCATTGTACGTGGCAGTAATACTCATTCACTTGCATTCTTCATTCGGTTTAAATTTTGATAATAAGTTGTAAAATATCTTAATTTCAAGGTGAAGAACACTTTATGAAGGTGACAAATAACAAAATGAACCGATGAAGATAAAAACCAAATCTTCTATCACTTTCAGTTACTCTGTGATTTTAGGTTAAAACATATCTCTATTTATCAATTGACCAAGAGATGCTTACTCAGAGCTTGAAGCTTACCGGAGCAGCAAGTTATCCATTTTACCTTAACGAGTTGTACAAAGTAGCAAAGCATCTGTAATTTCCAGACAACGGTGCGTTTGGATCATTGGTGTTCATTGTCAAAGCACGTCAAAATATTAAACATTGAGAATAAAATTTCAAGGACATCTCAAAATGTAGAGTCTCGTACACATGTGTTTTCTGTTTACAGGCGACTTGAAAGCAAGAGCCAGTAAAGCGATCTATACTCACTATATATATGATTAGGAATTGCTGGTCAGTTGAAAGTAATTTTTTCTGTACGAATGTGTGTTTAATCACTAAGGTAGTTAACTTCATATAATCTTCAGCGATGCTACAACATACCATATTGCGCGCTAGTAAAGAGTACTAACAATAAACGATTTTAATAAATAATTTTCTTACATACATATATACATATATACACTTAAAATAGCAAATAAAATACGCATGAATATACGCACAATTACATTTATACTCGAATTCATACACAAACTCACACATAATTGCATACTTACTTAGCATACATTATTACAAATTTCAAAGCATACATAATTATATGCATGTAAAAATACCGGGTTGCATACACAAAAATATAAACACGAATAAATGTGCATAAAACTATTGCACATGCAGACATATATATATATATATATATATATATATATATATATATATTTACAAAGAAGCATACATGCAAACATGAAAAAAAATTTCATGCATAAATATAGCCAACCATTTATAAATGTATGCATACATAGTTACATAAATACATACATACATACATACATACATAAATACACACATACATACATACATACATACATACATACATACATACATACATACATACATACATACATACATACATACATACATACCACATACATACATACATACATACATACATACATACATACATACATACATACATACATACATACATACATACATACATACATACATACATACATACATAAATGCATACATACATACATACATACATACATACATACATACATACATACATACATACATACATACATACATAAATACATAAATACATACATACATACATACATACATACATACATACATACATAC
This sequence comes from Eudiplozoon nipponicum, assembly GCA_029291075.1. Classification (NCBI taxonomy): domain Eukaryota; kingdom Metazoa; phylum Platyhelminthes; class Monogenea; order Mazocraeidea; family Diplozoidae; genus Eudiplozoon; species Eudiplozoon nipponicum. The sequence continues at coordinate 49,039 of JAQBSW010004939.1, read as the reverse complement.
ATACATACATACATACATACATACATACATACATACATACACATACATACATACATACATACATACATACATACATACATACATACATACATACATACATACATACATACATACATACATACATACATACATACATACATACATACATATTTACATACATACATGCATACATACATACATACATACATACATACATACATACATACATACATACATACATAAATACATGCGTACATACATAAATACAGAAATAAGTAAAAATGAACTTGATCCATAGAATCTGAGATTTGATTTGCCAATACAACAGACTTTAATAAAATACGAAGCACAGCATCGGTAAATATCGATACGGTTTTGGTGATCCAATTGTGGCCAAAATGTTGCACGGGGAAATTCCCTATGCCCAAATGAATAGAATTATTTTATCGGAGCTAATCTATGATGACTGAGCAAATGCTGTGCCCTTGGCAACATAAATTTAAAGATTTTTTGATTATATGGATTATTGAACTCATTTAAAGCCAGCAAGTTTCAAACTATTGAACGATATTTGTGAGGCTGCAAACCTTGAAGTCTACTTTATCAAAATGAGTTCATCAAATTTTAAATAAATTTTACGCAGTTTATGGTACCTAATTGTTAAAGGTTGCCGATGGACTTTAAAAAAATAATATTTTAAACTAGTTTTACCACATTTTGCAAATACCGTTAGTAACATGTGCTGACTTGTTGGTTCTGTCATAATCATTCTCATATTCTGGTGGTAAACCACGCGATGAAACTAAATTGAAGGTCTCCTTTACTCTACATTATGTTTTTCAATAATTGCATAATTTTTTCCTTGAAAAACTTAGGCTGTATAATTTTAATCTCAGCATATATTATAAACAATCCCTAGCAAATGTCAGTTTTCTCCTATTCCATCGAAATGCCCTATATGATTGATTTAAATTACCGAACAAAGCGATTGCCTACGTTTTTTGCAGTGTTTGTTGGGAAATGCAAAGAAAAACCCTAATTATATTTAATTTTATTGTCTGTGCACTTATTTGTGCAAGGAGGTTCACACAACGCACAACCGCAAACTAACCCACGCACACGAATACAAAGTAAATTTAGATTTTAAAATAAACAATGATAGTGAGCTTAGTTAAGTGTAAATTACTATATTTACATAAATGCCATTTGAATTAATTGGCCTTTTGATTTTTAGCTTTATAAGGATCGCACATACTTGTAAAGGTTAAAAATGCTAGGCCAAAAATAATGCGTATAGTCGATTAGTTCTCCATTTGATCGTTTCATTTTTCATCTTATCGATGTATTTGTACATGACGTAAGCGCAAATCCCAAGGATTTTGTTACCCATTTTCAGAATGCATAATATTTCGCAATTATTGTTTGGCGATTACATTTAAATGCGTGACCATATGTAGTTGTTTAATAATATTTTCTGATTTCATTTTAAATTAATAAAATGTTCTATCTTATCTGTCGTCACATATATATACTAATGCGAGACGAATAACTAATATCACACTTAGGAAAAAGTTTAAAATCTCACCTATCATTGATAATTGTGCAAGTATGGCATGTGGCACAATGACATTTTTAAGTAACAAGAGAAATTTTCATTACAAAAATCCTACGTAAACTAGGAAATATTTTAAAATCAACGTTACGAGCCTGAAATAAATGTAACCAGTCGTCGAACAACATAGCAAAATTACCGTCAGTCGCACGCACTGACGCGATTCAAACTTCCATGATCATCATTAGAATACGACGGAAAACCGAGTATCGGGGTTCAAACCGCAATCCATTTATATGGAAAACAATATAGGATATTTAACTCTCACCTTTATTAGTCTCACATACATTGTACTTGACTGGAAATGTCGCCTGAACAATTTCTATGCAGTCACATATTTCAAAATTTTGAAGCTTTCGCCAAATGTAAATAGGAAATAGAATTAAACAGACATTGATAGGGAGGGTGGTGGTAACAAATCTTTAAATCAAGTTTGCGAGCCTGAAATAAACACAAATCTCATTGTATTTATCCATTAATCGAATAACATAGCAAATCTACCACAAGTCGCACACATTAACGCGTTTTGAACTTCTATGAATATCATCAGGTTACGACAGAAAACCGATTAGCGAAGGTCAAACCACAATCAATATACATAGAAAACAAAACAAAATTTTTAAAATTTTTATCCAAAACCGCGCAATCAATGATTGTTTAATTTAATTACCTATGTACAAGTTGCGAAAGCTGCAAAATTTTAATGTTTGTGACGTCATAGAAAATGTGCAGCCATGATTTCCAGTTCAGTACAGTCTATGCGAGACATCTAGAGTTAAGAGCCGAATATCTAATTTTGCTTTTCATATAAATGAATTGCGGTTTGATCTTCGCTAGTCGGTTTCCTTTTGTACTCTGATAATGATCACGGAAGTTCGAAAAGCGTCAGTGCGTTCGACTGGATGTAGTTTTGCTATGTTTTTCAACGACAGGTTAAATAAAACTGGATTGGTGTTTATCTGAAGCGCATAAACTGGATTTGAAGAATTGTTACCACCACCCACACATTCAATGATTTTTTAAACTCTATTATCTATATGTATGTAGCGGAATGCTCCAAATTTTAATGTTCGTGACCTCATAGAAATTGTGCTACCGACTTTTTAAGTCAAGCAAAATATACAAGAGACTACTAGACGTGTCAGCCGCATATCTTAATTTGCATTCAATATATATCGATTGAGGTTTGATCCTCGCTAGGCAGTGTGACGTCGTACTCCGCTCATCATCATGAAAGTTCGAAACGCGTCTGTGCGTGCGACAGGCCATATTTTTGCTATTTTGTTCGACGACTGATTTAATAAAATGGGAATGGTGTTTACTTTCATTTCTCAAACTTGATTTAAAGAACTGTTATCACCACCTGCGCAATCAACGATTGTTTAGTTTTATTACCAATATAAATGCGACGAAACCTGCAAAATGTTGATGTTCCTGACTGCTTAGAAATCGTGCAACCCATATTTCCAGTCAATTACAACGTATGCGAGACTGCTACAGGTGAGAGCCGCATACCTAATTTTGCAAAGCTGTTCTATTCTCGCCAGACAGTTTGTCGTCGTACTCTGATGATGATCATGGTAGGTCAAACGCGTCAGTGCATGCGACTGGTGGTAGTTTTGCTATGTTGTTCGCCGATTGGATAAATACAATAGGATTGGAGGGTACTTCAAACCTGCAAACAAGATTTAAAGTATTATTAACCCCACACGCACAATCAATGACTGTAAAATTGTATTACCTATACACATGTAGCGATAGGTGCAGTGAGTTAATGTTCGTGATTGTATATCTAATTTTACTTTCCATAAACATATATATAAATATATATATATATATATATATATATATATATATATATATATATTAAACCGCTCCCCGTTAGTGACCATCACGAAAGTTTGATACGCGTCAGCGCGTCCGTCTGGCGGTAGGTTTTTTTGTTTCTCGACGACTGGTTAAATACAAGGGGATTGGTTTCTACTTGAAACTTGTAAACTTGATTTGAACTAAAATTATACAATGATTGATGGCTCGAGTGGTGTTAACAATTATCTAAATCAAGTTTTCGGGCTTGAAGTAAACACCAATCCCATTGTATTCAGCCAGTCATCGAACTACTTAACAAAATACCGCCAGCTGCAACGCGCTGACGCGTTTCGACCTTCCATGATCATCATCAGAGTACGACGGCAAACTGACGTCGAGGATCAAACCGCATTGCATATATATAGAAAGCAAAATTAGATATGCGTCTCTCACCTCTAGTAGCCTTGCATAAATTGTTCGTGACTGGAAAAATCGGCTGCACAATTTCTATGAAGTCACGAACATTATCTGTTTGTAGCTTTCGCCACACACATAAATATAGAAAATGCAATTAAACAATAATTGATTTCGCGAGTGGTGGTAACAATTCGTTAAATCAAGTTTGCGAGCTTGAAGTAAACACCAATCCCATGATCATAATCAGAGTACGACGGCAAACTGACTACGAGGATCAAACCGCATTGCATATATATGGAAAGCAAAATCATATATGCGGCTCTCACCTGGTTAAATACAATGGGATTGGTGTTTACTTCAACCTCGCAAACTCGGTTTAAATATTGGATTTGAACTATTTTAACCACCACCTGCGAAATCAGTTATTTTTATTTGTATTACACAAAATATTACTGTTCTTGACTGCATACAATTTGTGCAGTCGTCATTTCGAGTCAAGTAAAATGTATGATAGACTAGTAGATGTGAAAGCCGCGTATCTAATTTTGCTTTCAATATAAATGGATTGCGGTTTGTTCCGCGATTTTAAGTTTGCCATCTTATGTTGATGATGATCGCCGAAGCTTGAAACGCATCAGTGCTTGCAACTGTTGGCAATATTCCCATATTGTTCGACGACTGGTTTAGTACAATAGTATTTGAGTTTACTTGAAGCAAACTTGAATTAATGAATTATTACTAACACCTGCGCAATAAATGACTGTTTAATTGCATTACTTTTATACATGTGGAGAAAGTTGCTAAATGTTAATTTTGGTGAAGGAATAGACATTATGTAACCGACATTTCCAGACAATTACAATGTATGCGAGACTAATGGATGAAACAGCTGCATATATAAATTTGTTTTTTACATATTTATGGAATGCCGTTTTATTATTGAGAGTCAGTTTGACGTCATATTTTGTAGATGATTATGTTAGTTTGAAAGGCGTCTGTGCGTGCGATTGGAAGTTGTTTTGAAATATCCCTTGAAGACTGACATTTTTGTCTACCTAAAGCACACAAACTTGATTTGAAGAATTGCTACCAACACGCGCCCATTCAATAATTGTTTGATTGTGTTACATATATACAGGTGGCGAAAGCTACAAAATGCTAATGCCCGTGACGGAATTGAATTTGTGCAGGGAAAAATTTCCAGTCAAGTATATTTGGTGCAAGACTACTAGAGGTGACAGCCAAATATCTTAATTTGCTTTACACATTCATGGATTGCGGTTTTATTCTCGCCAGTCAGTTTGATGACCATGGATGTTTGTACGCGTAAGTGCGTGCGACTTGTGTTCGTTTTGCTATGTTGTTCGACGACTGGATAAATAAAATAGGTTTGGTATTTCATTCAAGCTCGCAAACCTAATTTGAAGAATTGATACCACCATCGTGCATTCAATTTTTATTAACAATATAAATGTAGAAAACTTGTAAAACGTCAATGTTCGTGACTGCATAAAAATTTTGCAGCCTACATTTCCAGTCAAGTAAAATTTATGCAAGACTACTAGAGGTAAGAACCGCATATCTAATTTGTTATACTTATACACGCAACACGGTTTGATCCTCGCTAGTCACTTTGTCGTCGTACTCTGATGATGATCATGAAAGGTCGAAACGCGGTAGTGCGTTGCGGCTGGCGTTAGTTTTGTTATGTTGTCCGACGACTGGTGTAATACAATGGGATTTGTGTTTACTGCAGTCTCGCAAGCGTGATTTAAATTACTGTTTCCACCACCCGCGCTATGAATGATTATTTGTTTGCACTATCTAGGCAAATCTTTTGGTTTTCCAATAACAAATTTCATCTAAACGCTTTGCATAATATGCGTGAAACTGGAGCCCATCTCTAAATTTTGTTTTCCTATTAACCCACCTAATATTTTTGCAAAACAATATTCTGTTGAAATTTAATTAAAACGCGAGCTGATAAATTTAATGAAAACAAACGTTAGATATAAGTCACTGCTTTTGCACAATAATGATTTTAAATGTTTAGAGGTTTTTAATGTTAGAGCAAAAAATACTAAAATGAGAAATGAGAGATTTATCCATTATGGAATGTTGGTGGATTTTGGCATTTGAAAACGTTTCGTAGATAAGTTTATTTTAAATATAGCTAATCGTGAACAAGTTTTTCAGAATAAATCTTAACATGAACAAACTTGAAATGCCTACCCACATTAAAAGCGGGGTTATTCAGATTAATAGATCAGTAGGAAATGGGATAATGATCGAGGCCGCTAAAACAGAGCAATTTATTTTGGTTAAGTACGAGGCTATACTTGAATTAGACATTGCCAGAAATGGTTTAACTCATTCAAAATTTAGATATAAGTCAAATTACGAAGTCCAATTACGCAGAAATCACCAATATCTTTCAATCTTATATGTTTGAAAACGGAAAAATAAAACCGTACGTTCTAGTGACTCATTCTGACTGTTTTTAAATTATGTATGACGAGTTCGATAGTAAAGATGTATATAATGAAATTTGTAATGACCTAATAGTTAGGCTACGAGTGTAAATTAATTATTTAGCAACAAAATGATTTTTAATGAGGTATTGTACTCTGTAGGTTAATAAGTGTTCATAGAAAGCGACGGAGTTGATTCCAAGTTGTATAGTTCAATAAAATCTGTTAAACAACGAAACGATTAATATTATTACATGTAACGAAAATGCGCATGGGACTGTTAATTTTAATAAATAAAAAACAAATAACCACATATGAGTTTTAGAATAAATTTAAAATGGCAGTAGAGCTTTCGCTCCACCCTATCAACCAATCCAATGGAGGCACAAAAAATAATTATGTTTAAATTTAAAAACAGTTCACATAAAATTATATATATATATACAATATATATATATATATATTTATATAGTATATTTATTATTAGGAAGAAAAAACTTTAATAACAAAGTGGATAATGACCATTTATTTCGAGAATACTAAACATCACTTTACAATCTTTCATTTATATACACCTTGAGCTTTCATATGATTATGTGGGTGGCAATTAATATGACTCGGGTTTACTTCTATTTTTTGTTTTCTTATAGGCGCATGTGTCTGTGCATGTGTCTGTTTGCGTGTAGAGGCCCTTCTCGTTGTATTTCAGTAATTTCTGAGATCTGTTTATTCTTGATTTGATGGATTGAGAGCAAACCAACAGTTTGCATTGTTGGCTGTTACGTGTACGAAAGGTTTTCTCCGGGTGTCGCCTTTCATTTCACCGTGTTCCTCAGTTTGTTCTCCCACATTGGTAACAATGCGGGGTGTGTGGATTGCAGTGTTGAATGTTCATTTTGTTTTGAAATTTCTGGCGCTGTTAACAATGGTCGTGATACCTGATGTGAAGCCGTTTATTCTTCTTAAGTTTGTTGACAATCCGACAAAATTTTTGTTTTGTCTGATCTAGTGAGTATTTGGCCATGCCAGGATGATAGTAAATTGTTGTTGGTTTTTGTGATTCGTTGCCGGTCTATTAAAATATAATGTGTATGAAACGCTCGAATGTTTAGGCCGGGCGTTTGTTGATTTAAATAAAAGAACTTCATATATATAATACTTTTGCTGATTTTGCTTTGTGTTGGAATGAGAAATTGGCCAAATCGGTCAGGTGCCCCATTTCAAATATATGATTTGATATAGCTGATTTTCCTGACGGTGTCAAGCATTTTTTAATCAACTTCTGCGGTATATGTTGCTGGATTCCGATGATCAATTGTTTTTTCGTACGCCAAATATATATGCTTTCCTTAACTTACCATTTAGACGCGATCTACCGCCCTCAATAATTGCTCGGCGGCTAAATAAAATGCCTAAGGAAAATATTCCCAATGTTAAAGTTAATATCACATTTAGTACACAGAGTATCATGAGATTGGATGCTAAAAATCAATTGCCAATTCTCTCCAAATCAATAATAGTCAAAAAATTCTCATTTATGTGCGATAGCATATATATTGGACGTACGAAGAAAAAAAAATATAACAACAAAATTACCGCAGAAATTGATGCAATATGGCTTGGCACCGTCCGGAAAATCAGCTATTTTCCATCATTTGTTGAAAACGGGGCACCAAGCCGATTTGACCAATTTCTCAATCCTACACAAAGCAAAATTAGAAAAAGTAATATATATATATATATATATATATATATATATATATATATATATATATATATATATTGATAAAAGCAACATCTAAATGCACTTAGAAATATCAGCAGAAATGCAGACATCAAAATACTACGCGCTGATAAAGGAAAGAGCGCAGTTATAATACACAAATCTGAATACGTACAAAAGATGGAAAACGTGTTAAATGACAATACAAAATTCACACGTCTAGACGATAAATCGGATGAAATAGACAAGGTGGAGCGCAAAGTAATAAATGAAATTAAGATTTTGACAGATACCGGTTTTATTGATGAGGCCACTGCACAGAAGCTCAAGCCAGTTGGATCATCTACACCAATAATATACGGATTACCAAAAACACACAAAAGAGGTTGTCCTATGAGGCCAATTTTATCAATGGTAAATTCTCCGTTTTATGCACTAGCTAAATGGCTAGTTCGTTTACTTGAACCATTACGTAAACTACTAGGTAATCATTCGGTTACCGATTCGTTTGAGTTTGTAAACAAAATTCAAGATATAAATGTTGAAAACAAGATTATGGTATCTTTTGATGTTACGTCTTTGTTTACAAATGTTCCAATTGATGAAACCATTGACATTATAGTCAGAGCGGTAGAACACGATATATTACCATCACCGGTGCCAGGTCAAACTCTACGCAAGCTTATCTTATTATTATCCTTAGTTCGTAGTTGCTTTTCAAGAATTGACAGGTTGGTTAGTCAAGATTCTAGAGAAAATGAATATAATAAAGCAATTAACGATTTAATGTCTAATGGCAATCCCAGACAATTAATTGAATCAATTATTAAAAGGGAGTTAACCAGAAACAGACGTATTATGGGCCAGAAAAGAAAACAGTCTACCTGAACATCCCATTTAAAGGGGATGCAGTTTCCCGAATGGCACAAAAGAAAGTTGAAGCAGCATTGACACGCACATTTAATGCAGCCAAACTACGAGTGTTATTTAGGGAAACACACTTGCCTTTACCAACAATCAAAGAGAAACAGCCGTTAATGTCGATATCAAATATTATTTATCAATATACATGCGCAAGTTGTCGATCAACATACGTAGGCCGATCGACCAGACGGTTAATTACTCGAATGAGGGAACATTGCAACTTGAACGCCTGTTTTGAAATCATATATATATATATATATATATATATATATATATATATATATATATATATATATATATATATGAAGCGCCTGGCCCTAAACATTGAAAAGTTCCATCATGATGATATATTAATTGACTGGCAAAGAATTACTAAACACAAAACCAATTTACTAGAATACAGGGAAGGTCAAACACCCTCTAGACCAGGCTCGAAACCATTCGATATGATTGACAACAAACTGAAGAAGAAAAAACAGGTGCACATACAGTATCATGAACATTGTTAAGATCGAAGGAAATTTAAAAATAATATGAATAATCAACGCTGCGATCCGCACAACCTGTACATACTTTTTATTAATGTACATTCTTCCACCATATACGTCACTTTAAATACGTCATTTAACATGATGATGGATGATACTCTCAGGATACGCACAACCACACATTATTACATTTTCTCTGACACGTACACGTGTAAAGTGAAATTTGGTCAATGTTGTTCCAATTTGTTTGACATTCACGAATGTATTATTTTATTTAACTTGATGCTTAGTAAGTATAAAAACACACGCACATACCAAAAGTACGTCTCTCCAGTGAAATGTGGCTAATTTTTATGAGATTGGCCAATCAAGAGTATAAAAGAAACAGATACACAAAAGTTATCATTTGTTTTATTACTTGTACATTTTATTAACAGTTAAATAATGTTTGTTGCGTAGAACTAATATATATTCAAGTATGTATTATGTGTTGCGAACCTAGTAAAAAATTGGTTCAGTTGTGACCAGAAGGATAAAACAAAGGCAGCATGAACGGAAAGTATAATCTCATGCACATTCGTTTCCTGCTTACTGGCGACTCATCAGTAGGAGCCGGTATTACGCCCTTTAACCACCAGTTATATTGGTCAAGAATGTGGGATAATAGGACGGTACAATCTCCTAGACGAATGTGTAAACCTGCAATAGTCAAGCTAACATCATATAAAGTCTACGACAATGCGACTTCAACGCTAACTCACACTATATAATATATATACCGAGTCTGTAAAGGATACTAACACTATGGCTATTGTGTTAGTAACCGATACCAACACTATTGCACCGGAAAGGTACATGGTACTAACACTATGGTTTCCGAGTCGGAACATGGTACCAACATGATGGATATCTATTTATGCTATAGTTCACCGAAATTGATAATTACAACAATTTCTGAACACCTGCTACTCCAGTAAATCCATACACTTTGGCCTTGATCGATATCAGTTATCGCATTTCGCGGTAAGCATGACATCATTCAATTCAATATATAACAGTTAAACACTGTTTTTTTGCGGAGAACTAATATATATGCAAGTATGTATTAGGTGTTGCGCACCTAATAACAAATTAGGTCAGCTGTGACTAGAAGGATAAACCAAAGGCAGCATGAACGGAAAGTATAATATCATGCAAATTCGTTTCCTGCTTACTGGCGACTCATCAGTAAGAGCAAGCTTCATTTTTTTCGTGAAATGCAACTGATGAAGGCCTACGGTAAGTTAGGCCGAAATATATTAACAAAAGAAAATTACTGGAACAATGAAAGCTTCGTTAGTCAAAACGCAGATCGGGTAATTAACCAACTTACTGTTGTACAAATTATTATTTGATTTAGTGCATCCTCTCAGTTGCCAATTATTTTCATCGTTCAGCCAGTAGAATGAAAGCTATCACCACAGTTTTAATTTCTTAAATTGTTTTATCATGCATATTGGTCTGGAAAAGCATATCTCCTGCGCTAATACAAATTTAAGAGCACTTAAATTGTTTGTAAAACGTAAATATTTTAAATGACATTAAAAATGGACATATGGCGAGACCCAGTTTTGTAATAATCTTGGTCCTCGTTGCTCCTAACAATAATTTTGTCATACATCCGTTCCTTTTACGTCGAAATAAAAGAGAATATTTTGCTAATTAAACGAACATTGGTTGCGCGGGTGGAGTGGTACCAATTATTATAAAGGTTGCGGTCTTTTTGTATGTCAGTATAAACGTTTCGCACGCCTTCATAATCCCAATAGAGCAGCTAGAAAACTACCCACAAGAATCAAATAAAACTGTCGATAGTCTTGCTATGTTTTACGACTGGTAAAACAAAATTGGAATGTTGTTTATTTAGAAATTTTTAAACATGAATTTAACATTTGGCATACCCACTCACGCAATGACTGCTAAATTTTCAAATCCATATGCGTTATGTCACTGCTGTAAAAAGTGTTTTTGTGACGGCATAGATATTATGCAGCTGAGACTTCCAGTCAAGTACAATGTGTTATTTAGATATACATTGCGATATTGACATAAACACAAATCCAATCCTATATATATATATATATATATATATATATATATATATATATATATATATATATATATAATTATATATAGTCAATATTCTGGATTCATTAGTGATATCTTTACTCATTTAATCGTAACTGTACACTAGACGTAACCAGTCAAATCTACGCTATGTATATCTTGCTATTACACAATATAGACTAACTATTTTTTGTAAAACCATATGATGTGTTATCGCCTTCACTTTAAATTCGTCGCCAATTACTCAGTGTGTTTTTTTCGGAGACAATTCTGTTGCTTTCAAATGTATTTTAAGCAAAGACTGAAATTAGTAATTGCGATAGATTCAAAAGCTCGTATCTTGTAATCTAGATGTAGGGATACTAAAAGATGGAGAAGATGAGAATTCAAGGGCTGAGCAGTATATTATTTATTCCAAAATGTTCCAATGGCTTACAAAATGAACCTTAATCAACTTTGGCACATGAATATACAGGATTTGTTCACCTTAAAACGTTGAATTAGAGCTAAACCTGTTTGCGAAAATGAGCGAATTAACGGTTATCCTTGCCTTTTCTACACTATACAATTCTTAGTTTATACTGACATATGTAAGTAATTAATGGGTCAGGTGTTTATATCAAGACCGCAACCTTGATTATAATAACGGTTATCCTGACCGGTGTACAGTATAAAATTTGATGAAAATTAATGAAATCGAGATATACCTAGATAAAAACAAAATACCTCACAGAATAGCGCTCATAGTTACTTTTGGAGGTGATGGTCTAGTTGAGATTTTCAAAAGAAAAGTAATTCGAGCGACTAAAGCTCAATTCCCGTTGATACATGTGAGAGTTATGTTCAACCCAGCAAGTCTTATTCGAGCTAACGAGACAGACACCTATCTGCGACATTCATATCGTTATCAGTATACAAATTTCAATGTACCTACAACGCTCAAAACATCGAAAGATCAAAAAATAAATTCGAATCAAGAAAAAATAAATAACTTTCTCAAAAATTATTAAAAAGATGTACAGCTCCAGCGCAAAAATCACGGTATTTGGGAGCATATTCTACCCAAAGGTCACGTTTTTCTGTATTAAAATATTTTACGGTTCTATATAAGGCAAAATCTAAATAAATACTTCTGGACATTGAAGCAATCGCAAGTAAGCCTGCCTTAAACGGGGAACAAATATTCAAAATAAGTAAAGTTATACCACAGCAGAACAGAATAAATAAGCAATTAAATGCAATAAAAGTGACTTAAAATAAGACATAAATCAATTGCCGACACAATTAAAACCTAGACGATGACACATCATATTTCTCTACGAAAAAGGAATATTATACATTCCGTTATATCTAGATAAACATAGTTAAGATGTGATTGGTTCCGACAAATGTCCAGTTATGATTGGATTAACGAAAATATTACTAACGGGTCCAGAATATTGGCTGTAGATACTTGTAGATATACCATTTATTAATAAATGTTAGGATGACGGTTTTTCATTCTCATATATATATATATATATATATATATATATATATATATATATATATATATTTGTATCAAGGCATATTTACAGAGATTCTTTTAGAATTTTTCTATTTCTAAATTGTTAGATCTGTATTTTAATTTTAGGCTAATTCATCTACAATAAATCTTTCTGTTTTATAGTACACATAGTCAGTCACACGCACAATTTCACTTTACGGAAGGAATATAATATATCACACAGTATATTTCTTAGATTTTGACGTCTCATATTTTCTGTGTCCTAAAACCTGAAGTCACTTAGTTTATCAGTTTCATTTAGCAATAATTCCAATAAGCACATTTAATTAATAATACTCTATAAATTGTACAATTTACGTTTGCTTACGAAGCATTTTCATTCTTATTTCTCTGGATGGTTGTATAAAACGTTATAATGTGGATAAATGTTGCAATAGCAAGTAGATCTAGAATAGGCAAGTCTTGTTGGCATTGTTGACAATATTATAGCTAGAAAAGTTTTATTATATTGCCGACTGGGCCAGGATAATTGTGCTTGTGTAATAGATTAGTGTGTCAGATCAATCTTTGTTGAAAGAAATCTTCTTTAATAGCCTCTAACGTGCATTTCTTTTCAAAAATTCATTGCCGGTGTAAAAATGCATCGTTTAGAGACTGATATTAAACAATAGAGAACAACCATCATATGTCAAGGTTGCGGTCTTGATATAAGCACCTGACCCATTAATTTCTTACATATGTCAGTATAAATTAAGATTTGTGTGGTGTAGAAAAGGCAATACATCCAGTAGACCGGTTTCATCCTTATTGGGAACTCATCATGTACTGGCCAGAAATTGCCGCGGACAGGGCTCGAACCTGGGTACGTCTGCTCTAACCACTGAGCCACCCTGCCGCAATTTCTGGACTGTACATTATGAGTTCCCAATAAGGACGAAACTGGTCTACTGGATGAATTGCCGTTTCTAAACCATACAATTCTTAGTTTATACTGACATATGTAATTAATTGATGGGTCAGATGCTTATATCAAGACAGCGACCTTGATTATAATAATATTTATCACCGACCGCGCAACCAATGTTCGATTAACCATCATGTGTCACGAGAAAAATAAATTTCATCAGTAAAAGAAATCTTCTCTTTTTCAAATTGCGAGTATCTTTAAACTATGCACATATTTAAGTTAAAATTAATATTTTGGGAAATAGGATAATTAAGTAAAAAAAATAAGTTTAGCGAGGATAAATAGGCTAATCCATTTAAAAATGCGCCTAAATACAAATAGAAGCACAAATACCCAATCTAAAGTCAAAGCCTAAGGAGCCAAAATTGACTACTAGAACTGATTGAAACAAATATTATATAACTAAAAAACAGCAAAAAGTACATACTTAAATGAAAACTCAAGACCTATATTTATGAAAAAAAAATTTTTAATTAAGACATTACGAATTTAATATAACATTTTATTCACGAAACACTAATTTTCAATCGTGCAATTTTGTTTTAAATATTAAAAAGATAATCATTTATTTTCAAAGTCAATGTATGTTATCACTTTAGACGAGAAAATGATTTTTATAACAAAGTCTACAATGGCAGTTTTATCTTGAGTTTTCTCAACTGTTTATGATTTTTTATTGATGTACACCTTGTTTTTTTATTTGGTTATTGGGAGGGTAACTAGTCTGATTTTCAATTTCACTTCTATTTCTTGTTGGTGGTTTGTTACAGGTTGATTAATGATCGCATTGTGTGTGCGTCTGTGTGCATGTCTATGTGAGTTTTGAGGACATTCTAATTGGATTACAGAGTGATGTTTTCAATCTCAATACTCTTATATTGATAGATTGAATTCCGACAACCTTTTCGTTTTGGTGGCTGTTACGTGTACGAATGTTTTCCCCCGAATGTTGTCTTTCGTTTCGCTTTGTTCTTGACTTTCGTTTTCTCACCTTTGTATCGCAACTGGGCGTGTGGATGACAGTGTTGATCGCTCATATTAATGTCCAATTACTGCCACTATTAACGACAGTAATGATGCCATTTTTGAGGCTGTTTCTTCCAAAGTTGTTTGCCAATCTCATCGAATGTTTGTTGAGGCTGATCTAATGAGCGGTCGGGATTGACTGAATGATATTAAATAGTTGTTGCGTTGTGTGATTCGTGGCCAGTCGATAAAAATATCATATTGGTGAAACTTTTGTATGTTTAGGCTGAGTGCTTTTTGTTTAATACAATGTGTTTGTAGTGTGTATAATAATGTTTCTGACTTTTGTTTGTGTAGAAATGAAAAATTCGACAAATTTTCTTAGTACCCAATGTCAAATATATTTTTGGAGATGATTGATTTTACTGATGGTGCTAGGCCTCTTTTAATGGATTTCTGCGGTAAATGTCTCCAGTATATGTGCTACCGCACATACATAAGGATTTGTAAACTATGAATGGTTTTGACATAAATGAAAATTAGTTTTCGGCATACAACTTGATAATACTTTGTGTGATGAAATTGATGTTTATTTTTGCACTGAGGAAATTCTTCTTAGTGATTCGATTTAACCGCCGTGCAATAATTGAGACTGATAGGTCGCCTCTAAATGGTAAAATTAGGGGCAATATTCACTTTATTACAAATCGAACGTGGTCTGTAGATATCTATGAACCGCTTCGGGTAGCTGTTCAATGCCAAAATTTCCCTCAGGTAGAATAGCTCTTCTTTGATTTTGCATTCCGCGCAGATCCTCCTCATACAGTTTGCTAGGTTTTTAACTAGGTTTCTTTTGTAAGATTGTGGCACACTACTGTTATAATGAATTGCTCAGTAAAAGTAGATTTTTTGTGTGCTAAAAGTATCAAATCACGATTTTATTCCCAAGTGAGTTGAATGTCCAAGAATGGATATGATTTGCTATTCTCTACCTCGAGAGTTAATTTGATGTTTGGATTGGCTTAAATGTCTTGCTTGAGGATTTTGGTTGGGTCTGCTGCAGTCTGGGTTGAACAATAATAGATCAGGTACACGCGTTTGTAGAATACGCACTAGTCAATTATGTTTTTGAAACTTGTTTGTTCAAGGTGCTGTGGGTATAAATCCGCCAAGTGAGATTCAGTGTAGCTTCCCTTTGCTACGCCATTAAACTGACGGTAGTAAATACCTTAAAGTGTAAATTACACGTTTTTGGTACATGCTAAAATGAGGAAATTTAGATCATAGGATAACCTTGAAACTGATTCATAATCAGGTCACACATTTTCGTAGTTTTTTATTTCTGTTGTTTTTTGTAAAACAACAATGGGACGTCAAACGAGACCATTTTGTTTTCTGGAATGCTTTCCCATCAGTTCATCGTATATATCAAGTTATCCATTTTTTCATTAAATGTGTTTTCACTTCCATGTGAGAATAACAACTAAAAGTTGCATAAAATATCGAATAAAATTCAGCAAACTGTCCGGTTTTTTTGTATTTATAAGAATTAATGCAGCTGGGTTTTGAAACAGGAAGCATTTACATAAGAGTCGCGCAACTCATCTACTATGACATAGAATAGAATTTGGCGTCTGTTTTTCAAGAGTCATTGTGTTTCTCTAAAAATGAGGGATTATAATTGGCTATTTGGACTTCAGTTTGAAATGTATACCGAATAGAATCCATCAAATGGAAGGACTGAGCAAACATTTAAGTCATTAATTAATTGAAAATCGCGTGACTTGATTGGCTTCGGTGACGTCGGGGATGAGTTTCAAGAATCCGAAGCAAATGCTCACTGTTTTACTTTAAAACCGTGGCAATTCTATCAAATACTTCATAATAGACTTTTAAGGACGAAACCGGACTAGTTGATTAATTGTTGTAATTCTCAATTTCGGTGAACAATAGCATAAATTGATATCCATCAGGTTGGTACCATGTACCGACTCGGAAACCATAGTGTTAGTACCATGTACTTTTCCGGTACAATAATGTTAGTATCCGATACTAACACAATAGCCATAGTGCTAATATCCTTTACAGACTCGGTATTTATATTATATAGTGTGAGCTAGCGTTGAAGTCGCATTGTCGTAGACTTTATATGATGTTAGCTTCACTATTGCAGGTTTACATATTCGTCTAGGAGATTGTACCGTCCTATTATCCCACATTCTTGACGAAAATATATAGTGGTTAAAGGGCGTAATACCGGCTCCTACTGATGAGTCGCCAGTAAGCACGAAACGAATGTGCATAAGATTATACTTTCCGTTCATGCTGCCTTTGGTTTATCCTTCTGGTCACAACTGAACCAATTTGTAACTAGGTTCGCAACACCTAATACATACTTTCAATGAATGAAATCATATCATTTGGTGAAATACAATTGGAATATGTTATGTTTGAAATTTACTCTTTGGTTGTTTGCCATTGCTCTTCTTATGGTTTGCCTGTGAATGATTCTTGCATATTTGGTGGTTTTTCTGTCGAAAAACTGTTTTGTGATCTATTTAAAAGTTTAGAATGATTTTTCGAAACAACCGTCTTTTATATTCGTTGGTGAACAGGTTCTTTTTTTATATTGCACGCTTTTGGCAACTGATTATAAACTTTATCTGTCGATGGTTGTGAAGAATTTTATTGACTGGCTGTCATACGTGTGTTTTCAAAGTTAAATGAGCCAGGATGACATTTCATGCTATAAATATGTGATGTACCCGAAAAGCATTGTAACCTAGGCTAAAAATAACAGGTCAAGAATTACGGAGTATAAACATGAACAAATAGACTAAACATCACTAGGACCTGCATGAATAAAACTCTTTTAACATTATTTAGATAGAAACATTAAAATGTTTGTCGGCTACCCTAACAAAATTCCTGGAATCAATTAGGACATTAAACTAACAAAGCAAAACGAGTAAAAATGATTCACGCAATCACCATTCCAATATACTAAATGACTTACAGTTGAGTTCATTTACATGAAAATTAAGAAATGTGCACTGACCACTCACATACAAGCCACAATGATCAAACGAAATCTAATCATATTTAGAGCACGAAATATTATAAGACTAGCCTTGCAGATCGTAGAAAATAAATAAAAAAATAACATATTTTATAATTAGCACGAATTCTGATCGTGGGTTTTCGCTTTGCTCTTGCAGATTTGCAAAGATCCGATTGATCTCCATTTCCAAGTACGCATCGAGTTCATCTTCGTGGTGGCTGGGTGCTGATTCGTCCATTTCCTCCAGAAGGATTCAACACCGTTCATAATAACCACTGGAAATGAGGTACAATCTAATCATTTTTGACTGGCTACCTTTCGGTATGATATTTCCAGTAACATCCTGTAATCATACACGCATACACAGAACAATGCTCACAATAGCAGATTTAATCAAATGTGGTCATTTGCTTAAATAATATATTTGTTTAATTTCTCTCTATGGGATTTATGTTTTCAAATTTATGTTAAAATCATGTCATTGTTCTTTGACTGTATATATGCATATATATATATATATATATATATATATATATATATATATATATACAGTCAAAGTATCATGACCAGATTTAGTCATATATATAAATAAATAAAGGCATAAATTTATATAATTTATAGAGTATTATACATCTTACATTTATGAATAGTGATGCCGTCTGGAATCTAATCTATCACGAATTTATTAAGATCCGTACTGTTTATCGAAAACAACACCAGGTCTCAATTTTTGTGCAAGTATACGATTTATGCCAAAGATTCTGTCTATAATTTAAATAAAGTTTGCGACCTTGAACTAAAAAACAATCTTATTGTACTTAACCAGTCGAACAACATAGTAAAACTACGTGTGACTGATGGTAGTTTTGCTGTTCTTTGACTGTTTAAATATATCGGCATTGGTGTTTAGTTGAGTTTTATGACATTCTTCTACATGGATTGAGCGTTCCTAATTGGTGATCGATTATTGGCTCAATATTTAATGGGTTAATCGTTTTCATGATAACGTCAAAAAGGTATTGAACCTAAGGATTTTTTATATTAAAAATAACTATTAGCACATCTATATTCTTCTCATTCAGCTTTACGACTTTATAACATGGATAGAATGTTCACAATTGTTGATCGACTGGCTCAATATTTAAGGGGTTAATCGTTTTCATGATAATGTAAAAAAGTATTGAGTCTAAGCCTTATTTGATATTAAAAATGACCATTAACACATCCTTATTCTTCTCGTTCAGCTTTATGACATATTATAACATGGACAGAATGTTTAAAATTGTTGATCGATTTTTCGTAAAGCCCTATTTGCATGAATCAAAGTCTGCCTGGAAAAATGTTGCCTAAATGATCTTGTATTAATCTTTCAATTATCAGCAAACATTAAGTAGATTAGCTAATAATCATTGGCATGCATTGGCCGGCTAACTTTAGGCTATGACTTGACGACTATTTTTGGAATACTATGAGGTATTTTACCATCATACGGTATTTAGTTTCAGGACGAATTCAAAAAAGTTAAAGGCAATTGAAGAAATATATAAATCGATTTAAAAGTACTAAATCTTTGCTTTTTGGATTTTACTTTTTTATAAAAATTTTAATAGTGTGTCGCAGTTTTCATTTTTGGTTATCTAGAAGATCAAGAATCTCAATCGTATTTCTTTAATTCTGTGCACTGCTAAGTAAATAACCAAAAAATCCACGCATTCATATATAAATTCACTATTCCTTTTATCAGAGGGTATTATCAGTTTTACTTTCTTGTTATATTTACTGTAATATTTAGAAGTTGATGCCCCAATCTAGGATTTCACTTTAGCTCAGGCAATACAATCATTTATGACCATTGACAGATCATCAGTAGTAATGAATTGTTTTCGATATCGATCAAATCTAACCATTTTTAATAATGGCAATTAAATTATATTTTACAATATTATCTCGTTTAATGCTTAATTTGCATAATCTCATATCCATCTTTTTTGGTATAGTATTAGTAAAAGTGCAGGTGTTAACAGATTATGTAGTAATGAAGATACAGAACAGTCAGTGTATAATTATTGTGAATAATAGCCAAACAATCGTAATCAAACGCATCACATAACTTTCTTAAAACCTCCTAGACAATTATTAGCCGTTAAAAATGCCGTTTATAGAAGTGATATTTTGATATATGTGGCACAGATCTTTCCATTTAAAGGTAATCCCTTTTCTGGTCTAGTTTTTTAAAGTTATTGACATCCTCTTAACAGTAACACTGTATCAATTTAGTCTCCACATAAGCAAGATTTAAGCATTCTGAAACTCTAGTTGATTCATTTACAACATTCATCAGATCATCATTAGTGAATCCAAATTAACTGAATTTGTTGAAATCCTCTGCGACTATGTTAAAGCCACGACCGTCCTAAACAGATTGGAATGCATTTAACTAAGAATATCAACATTGTAGATTAAATAGTGTAGTCTTAGGATCAATGTATCAATTTTTCTAAATAAAAAATCCATAAGAGCGTTAACGTCACTAATGTGGAACAGTTTGGTATAAAAGGTAGATTTGCAATAAATAGGATTAACACCGCCACATTTGTTCAAAGAACTGCCTTTAAGAAATAAAAAATATGTAGGCATTTCAGAATATTGCTTCTCAGTGTCCTTAATGATCCATGAATCGGTCAATATTTTATAACATAAAAACTATTCTTCAAAACATAATCGCACACTTCTAAAATTCGTGTTAAATAAATAAAAATTATTTCTAGACTTATCTACATGCACATCCATGTTTTGATATAGTGGATGAATCTGTTTGTTTTTTACCAAACTCTTATTTAGTTTCATGACCAAGTTTCTCAGCGCCCCACTGTCTATTAGATTAATTAGTGACTTGGTCATTGTTACTCCGTTTTTGCAGACATTATTGTGAATATTGATTTTTGATCTTTGGTCAATTTTAACGTTGTTTGTTTCATCAAGTTACCACCTCACCCTCTATTTTTATTGGTTATGACGGTATGTTTGCATGTAGCTTGGATAATTTTACGGTCACTGAACTTCAGTGGTCAAATTTTTTTTCAACACTGTAACAATTTATTATCTCGGAATCTGCCATACTTTTGATTATATGATTTAATTTTCCTACTAATTCAGGGACAGCGTCTTTTTAAATAATAAGAAATAACACCTGGTCATGCATGCTGTTCCATACAGAAACCTCAATAGTCAGTAAATCTAATCATTCTTCTGCGAATTTGGTTAGGGTATTTGACATATTTTGTTGTGCTAAAAGTTTGATCATCTCCACACAAGGCTGAATATCAGCCTTATTATATCCATTTTCGCGTTAAATGCCACTTCTACATAACCCATTTGAGCGCTAAGACCCTCATTGGAGTTTTCAAATAAAAAAATTTGATGGCTAAAAATCCAAAGAGTATTCTAGATTGCTGTTTTCGGTTCTATGTTAGTTTATTCTTATCCGACATGACTGTCATTGAATTTTGAAGCTCCTCTAAAGTTTTACTCAATGTCAGTATATAACGCGATATAAGACAGATTTCAAGCGTATGTGCGCCAGTCTTGTTGATATATTATAAAATAAAAGTAAACTAAGTAACCTAATTAGGATGTGAAATAAAATGGAATTTGATTTGAAAAATAAATTATGAATCTTACTTAACGAAATAATAATCAATATAACGAAAAGAAGACAAAAGTTCTATAATAGACGATAAATTCACTAAGATCCATAAATTAAAATATACAATAAAATAACTGTTAAAATATGAAATTTGGAAGGATTTTATTATCACTAATTAATTAAAAAGTACTAAGCACGTAAGATTTACAATAATCCCATTTCAACATTATGTCTTTAATCTTTTACTGAAGGAAGCATCCGATTCAGATTCATGCAATCATCTTTTTTATCATTTGGTAATGCTGTAATCAAAATGAAAATTAACAATTTCCCAATTCTGTTTCATTCGTAATATTATTTCCTCATTTATTTTCGATAGATTCTGTAATTAATCTCGTAATTTTGTTACGGCTTCATATGTCTACGCATCTATAGTCAACTTAGTTAATTGTGTGTTCTGTCAAAACTGAATGATGAACAAGATCAGCTTTACGAAAATATCTATACTTACAGGTATTTTTTGTTCTACTCTTCATACAATGTTTGGTCTCATGATTGCCCAAACATACATGAGTCTAGAGATTTAGAATTGGATTTCGAGAACTCCTGAATTTTCTAAGGGTTCAATTTTTCTTTTTTGTTAGAGAGTCATGTGCCTGGTTTAAGAGACTGGCTTAAAACAATTCTTGTATTACATTTCTTAAATCTTTAGAGTTGAATTTCTTGTTTAGTTTGGAGTACGGTGGTATAATGATCTTACAATCTTATTTTATGTTTCTCAAGTTAGGATTAAATTTCCTTATGACATCCATCATTGTTGCAACTGTTAAATTAATAGCGTAAACATTAGCCTAATTCCAACTCCCCTTCTTTTACATCTGATTTTCTAAGGAAACTTATTGTTAATAAGCTCTAGTTACCAATTTTCATCTGATATGGGTGATTCAATTTTAAATTAAGTAGGATTCTTGAGTAAGTATCTTTCCTAAAATAACTCTCATTAATTTTTGTAAACTTCTAATTAACATGACACTCAGAAATGGTAATTCAGACCATAGCTTACGTTCTAAAGTAAGATTAATTTTGCCCATTTCGTTAGTTAAATTTCAAGTATTTATCATTTCATTTTCACGATAGTTTTAGATCACTAATATGTCATTTGAGATCCGCAGATACAATTTAAACTTCAGTGGTGTCTGATCTGAAATATTATTTTCCAAATAGTGCACAAAATATTTTAATTCCTCCCAGTATTAATTGGTGACTAACAAGGAGACGTCGAAAACAATCTATGGCTTTTGGTAGCGATATTTCTGTGTACATTGATATTGCGTTTATGTTCGAGAACCTATCACCTATATCTAGCAGTCATTAATCAACAATTTCAACCAATTAATATGAATATATCAATTCGTGGTCTAAGAATTAGGAATTGCTTGTCTATGACACAGAATCGTGGTAATTTTATTTGTTTGGGGTGCTGGACATTGACAACAATTCTTATTGTTTTAAAGGTATTATGCATTGTCCCTAAAAATACACTCTTAGTGGAAATGTATTCCTTTGAATTAGCGTGTCAGCTTAATAATGTTAATTCCCATTGTAACCTATTAGTTGTGTATTTTTTATTTTATTGTAAGCTTAATTATTACATATCCGTTCTAACATATTATTATTTTTTACCTGATTTTCGGATTGCGTACCGAAATGTTTGAATTCATTGTCATCATGATTTTCCCAAATATTTCGATATTCATGTACGGATATATTTTTCATTGTGACGCACATCACACACTGAGTTGACAGTCAGTTTGTCAAGTTTAAATATTAGTTTAAAGTGCCCCATTTATACTTGTTGTTAGATCTCTTAAGCATAACTTGTTTTTTTTAAATGCTAGGAAAGTGTATGTCAAATTGGTTTGTGTATATGTCTGCATGTATACTTTCCTAGCATTTAAAAAAATGCTTGATTTAACTGTTCTCATAATCTTTCGAACACGTTATGTCTTATATTAGGTTGAATTCGTATTAAAAGATTCTTAAATTTCCTCCCTACATTGATTATTCTTTCGTTATTTATATACCATAATTTTCATGTCTTACTATCGCTTTTTTACTTCATATAATAATTAAGATTCACAGTTTACTAAATTTTCTTAATACCTGGCAGATAATATTTTTTGACTTGAGATCAGACTGGTAATATATAGTTTAAATGTGAATAATAAAATGATTAATCTGACGTTCGCAAATGGTAAGTTAACATCCAATGACTTAAATTTCATTTTTATTGGTGTAAATGTGTATAAATTATATTTAACTAAATACTTATGTGATATATATATATATATATGTATATATATGTATATATATATATACATATGTACATACGTGACGTGCGACTACATGATAAAATGACAGTAGCTATTATTAACCATGCCAATACTAACTAAAACACGAATGACCCATTAAGTTCTTACACTTTTTCAGTAAAATCTAAGAATTGTATAGTGTAGAAAAGGCAATTCATTCAGTAGACCGGTTTCGTCCTTATTGGGAAATCATCATGAACTGGCCAGAATTTGCCGCGGACAGGGTTTGAACCTGGGCACGACTGCTTCGGAACCTGGTTCTCTAACCACTGAGCTACCCTTCCGTAGACTATACACAATTGTCCGTCATATACCAACTTATGTAACTCGGTTAGTTTTTTGTTATTTTAGGTGGAATTCATATGTCATCCATTTAAACCCAAAATTCAAACTAACCACCCCAAATCTGTCGGTAGTGAACGCACACCACACTAGAAAGTGGTATTGAAATGAACATTTATATAATAGTGCTTCCTGTTCAGTAATGACAGATTGGGGATGGTTAGTTGGAACTTTGAGTTTAAATGGATGGCATATGAGTTCCACATTAAAGAACAAAAAACTAATCGAGTTACATAAGTTGGCATATGACTGATAATTGTGTATAGTGTGCGGCAGGGTGGCTCAGTTGTTAGAGCACCAGATTCCGAAGCAGACGTGCCCAGGTTCGAGCCCTGTCCGCGGCAAATTCTGGCCAGTACATGATGAGTTCCTAATAATGACGAAACCAGTCTACTGGATGAATTGCCTTTTCTACACTATACAATTCTTAGTTTATACTGACTAAATGTAAGAACTTATTGAGTCAGGTGTTTATATCAAGTTCGCAACCTTAATTATAATAATTTTTATCACCACCCACGCAACCAATGTTCGTTTAATTAGATAAAGCACGAATGGTTTGAGTAAAACTTTACACGTGCTTTGTTCGATTTGTTTGAAATTTTAGAAATTATCTTGGCAAGAAATGAAATAAAGGTATTTTATTTATATATCTATCTATCATAAAATTTGAGGGCAACCTGAATTACTTCGTCTTACATGGTGAGTTAAAACAAATAGATTAACGCATGTAACCAGTAAATTAATTTCGAACTGCTCCAATTTCACCTGGCTGGTTGTATATTGCTTACGTGATGCGCAACTATCTAATGAAACGTCAGTTGGTTATTATGAGAAAAACAGGTCAGAAGTATAAAGGAATGAAAAAAATGCGAAACTGGATTTATAAAAAATACCTGATCTGCGTTTTAACTAACACAGGGTTAATTCCAGTTGTTTTGTTTCTTTACAATATTTTGATGGCCTTTGGCGGCCATCTTCTTAGGTTTATATATTTACCTACTACAGAAAGATAATAGTAGTAGTGCAGAGTAAAGTTGCAGCTTTTTTCCCAATAAACGTAAATTCTTAAAAATTGCTACACTACAAAAAGAATCCTAGTTAATTGTTATAATAAGATAACAAGTAATCAAGGATGAAATTATAAGATAATCCGAAAATAAATTAGGAGATATTTACTACTCACTCCCAGCCCTCTGTAAGTTAATGATAATCCAATGTTCTTATTCTTTTATTTGAGTGAGTTTCTGATTCTGATTCGTGCAAACTTCGTTTTCTACCATTATTTATGTCTGTATTCAAAATCAAACCCAATGATTTTTCTACGGTTGTTTCCTTCATTATGTCCTTTCTCGATTTAACTTCGATGGATTTTCTAATCAATATTTTCGATATATTATGACTACAAATTGATATGAGTCTGCATCCATCCAAATTATTTGCGTGTCGAGACACTACTCTATGACGTGCAAGATCTGATCTATTAACATCGCAATATTAACTTAGGTTCGTTAGGTAGTGTTACATTTTTTTAAATCTTAACGTTATCGAGGGAAAGGACAATTTTTCTATGCACTATTGCTATTAGCTTTCTTTAACAGGCATTTTTCGAATTTCTTTTAATACCCCTTTTTATTCTAACTTTTGAAACTTTTTTATCTTTATTTTTATTTAATTTTGATAACTCTTAATTATTTACGGTGCAAATTTTGCGCCCGGTTATTCATAGTAATTTGGCCCCTCTTTACCCGAATGACACTCGTACATACTGCATTTGGGGAAATAAATATAAATAATTGGTATGTTGTGTGAAAAGAGGAATTGACATCTATCACTTTAGTTTCACTTGGATGAGTGCTACACGTGCCATTATTTATATGTAATTGATTATTTCTCAGTCTTTAACAAACGCCACATATGTATACACACAGGCGTGGCGTAGACTTATCTAATGAATCGTCATAAGTTGTTAAATCACTGTAATTTCACCGCGATGAGTGTACACGTGCAGTAACTGAATTCTCCTCAATCTAAAACCAACGAAAGCACATACACACAGGCATGGCGTATGTTTATCCAGTGAGTTGTCTTTATGTGTTATTAAATTTTCACATTCAGATACATACAAACATTTAAATGACGTACACTTACCTAATGAATTGCCTTTTATACACTACAATATTCTTAGTTTATACTGACAAAAATTTAAGTACTTAATGGGTTATGTGTTTATATCAAGTTAGCAACCTTGATTATAGTAAATTTTATCACCGCCCGCGCTACCAATGCTCGTTTAATTGCCTAATGAAAAGACAGTTAAGTTTAAGAGATCCGCCAATAAGTATCATTGAAACAGTTTAAAATAAATTCACCATTTGAAGTTTAAATGGACTAATTATTGAATCTTCGCGATTTGCTTTCTCGGGTTGTCGCTTTGCACTATCAGTTTCGCAAAGATCCAGTTGATCCCCATTTCCAAGTACGCATCTGTTTTGTATTCGATCTGGCTGGGTGCACATTCGTCCCTTTATTCCACAGTCTTCAGCATCCTGCATACTAACCACTGGAAATGAGGTGCGATCTAATCTTCGTTGACTGGCTACGTTTCGATATGAAGTTTCCCATATCATCTACAGGCCTCTAATCACACACAGTCAAAATGATCACAATAGCAGATTTAAGGAAATATGGTAACCAGGTTCCGTATCAGTTCTAATTTTATTTTAGTTTTTTGACTCACCAATAGTTTTAAACAAATTATTTGTCTTAGTAACTAAACTCTATATATGCATATGCATGGAGCACATGAAAAAAAAAAATTATATATATATATATATATATATATATATATATATACTGCAAATGGTAGACCAACCTTTACCTCAGTATAATTGCAAATATCTCAAATTCCCATTATGCATGATCACAACTAGTATGCAGAATTGTGAAAGGAGAGAGAGAAAATATCAAACATGTGTGTTATAAGTGTCATGTTGTTACGTCACGGTAATTAAAGCTAAAAATCAAACCTGTATAACCGACAAATTTGATAGTCAGATATTGTTTTTTTAGGCGGAGAACTTTAATATATGAAATTGAGTATGAGGTATTGCGCACCTAGTAGCAATTAGTTCAGATATGACCCGATAGATAAATCAAAGACTAAAAGTTGCCTCGATATAAAATAAGTGAAAGCCAGAGCGACGCTTAGGTTAACACTTAATGGCGAAAGCTGTAAACAGCAAATGTTAGTGACTGCATAGAAATTTCGCAGCCGACATTTCCTATCTCGTACAATGTATGCAAAACTACTAGAGGTGAGAGCCGCATATTTAATTTTGCTTTCCATATATATGCAATGCAGTTTGATCCTCGTTAGTCAGTTTGCCGTCATTCTCTGATGATGATCATGGAATTTAACAATAATTCATTAAAGATGATCATGGAAGGTTGATACGCGTCAGTGCGTTGCGACTGGCGGTAGTTTTCTTTTATTGTTCGACGACTGGTTAAATACAATGGGATTGGTGTTTACTTTAAGCTTGCAAAATTGATTTAAAGAATTGCTACCACAACTCGCGCAATCAATTATTATTTAGTCAAAGCGAAGATTGGTAAATTATGATTAGTTAAATTTTGCAATTTTTTCATTCTGCTAAGCAAAATTTGACATTGATTATTGCTACAACGCCGTCAAATTGTACAATAGATACACGCAAGTAAAGAAGCAACTCGACAGGCAAAAGCTTGTTTTATTTGTTTGTTTCTTTTAACTTGCGTTTGTGAACGGACTGATGGTAATGGCCGCCAACGTCCATGGAAATAGTTTTAAGGTAAAAAAACAACTGGAAGTCAGCCTGTGTTAGTCAAAACACAGATCAGGTAAAGGTCAGAAATATAATTGATATGACTAACGGATATATCGCATTTGCTTTATTGGCTTATTTCGAATGCTTACGATGAACTGTGCACTGATGAAGGCTACTGATAAATGTATCCGAAATATTTCCACGAAAGAATATAACTGGGATATAAAATGTGTTATTCACAACACAGATCAGGTAATTTTCAATATACCAGTTCCGCATGAACAATTATATTTATTTACTTTCTTTGCATTTAACAAGGGATATCATTCCATATCTTCATTCTACATGCCATTTTTCATCCACTAACTAAACTTTTAGTCTCATATGATATGTATTTATTTTTAAGTTAAATTAGGAAATCAACGTATGCATCATACCGTAGTTTTTTTAAATAATGCATCCGTTTATTTACAAATCAACAGATTTATTTATATATTAGTTCTTTATTTGGTTTTTCGTGTCATCACTCTATAATACACTTAATTTTTAACGTAGGTTTATTATTTTTGTACATTTTCTTACATCTATTAATCTTCAATGCCGTTATTCCTTTATTTCAAACAATATTTACTGACAGCTGTTGTTCTAAACTGCTTTGATCTGGATTAACTGTAACTTGTTTGATTGATTTTAAATTAATTTTATTAATATAGTTTTATTTTTTTAAATTTATTTTATATGGGACAACTATTTTGTTCAATTTGAAAGGCTAATAATCGAAATAAGTCAATGGCGGAATAAAACTCGTTCGCATAACAGGACTACGATTTAGTTAATTTTTAAATGAGATAAATTAGAACATAAATATGCTACTATATATATAGTAAAATGTTTTCCTAACGAAAAATGTGAAAAACTTTATAGTCTGCAAATAAATATTATAAACTATTTAAATATTTACTATTACTTTTTAAAGGCCACGAGATAATTACATTTTATTTAATAAGGAAACATTTCGTTTTCAGAAGACTAGGACAAATTGAATCTACGGATGTGAAAGGGCGTTAACTGTATAATTAGTTCATTTTCCTTAATACGTGCGCATTTTATTTCACTCAGTTAAAGCTAAACTTTCTAATAATCCCTTTGAGTAATTAATTGAAATACTTTTAAAAATTTAATTGAAAAAGTATTAATCTCTCTGTTAATCCATCTAAATTAATCCGGTTGTTTACGGTTTGCAAATTAATATATATTCTTTTTCTTTCAGAAAATATTTTCATTTAACAAAATTTCGTCTTCTCTTAGACCATAGAAAAAGAAATAATGAATTGTTTGAAAAATTCATCTATTGGAAGAGTGAAATAAACTATTTTAGTAATGGCAAAAATCGACTATATCGAAAATTGAAAAATGCCCTTTGTAAAATGGATTTGAAATATGTGATTTTAACGATCAGTTCAAAATAATTGTCTTTTAAAGGAATGCAATTACCTAAATCAGCGCAGCTATATCAAATAAACACGTGCGTATTCTATTAACTAAATCAGCGCAGCTATATCAAATAAACACGTGCGTATTCAAATAAGATTGTCTTTAAATATTTTCCTGTGCTTCAAAAAAATATGTATCTGATACCTTTTTTAATACGATTGCCAGGTGGCACAGGTGAAATGGTATCTGGTAGTGAAAGTTCATTTCGATGTCAGTGCTGATAAAGTGGTGGTTGAAAAAATCATGTAAGATGCAATATACTTATCGACAAATGTCACAGAGCCTCGAGAATTCTATGCAACGAACCACGTTTGGAACGCCTAAATATTTATTACAAGTTGAGACACAACGCTTATTTAAATAAAATTATTATTACGAAATATTTATACAACGGAACATTACATTGAATATTATCAAACATTACAAAGACGATACTGCACAGAAAAACGTTGTGAAACATTGGTGAGAGCAATGGTCTCAATATATTTTAAATGTAAAATGAACTGGATTATGAAGGTAGTGTCTAAATGTAAACAAGTAATAACAAAGCAGTTTAGCCACCAGGCAATTATAAAATCGATTAACATACTAGTGTTAACAAGAAAGGTTAAAATTTAAGTTTGTTCTAAAAAAAGCTGTCAAAACACGACACTACTTGCTTATAAACGTTAGAGTGTGCCAATGCTTAAAACCCCTTTAGCATTAAAACATTAACAGCAATACAATGAATAAAAACTAAAATACATACATTTAAACAATAATTGATTGCGCGGGTGGTGATAACAATTCTTTAAATGCAGCCGAAATTTCCAATCACTTACAATTTTTGCAAGATTACTAGAGGTGAGAGCAGCATATATGGTTTTGCTTTCCATATATACGAAATACGGTTTGATCCTCGCTAGTCAGTTTGCCGTCGTACTCTTAGGATGGTCATTGAAGGTCAAAACAGGTCAGTGCGTTACGACTGGCGGTAGTTTTGTTATGTTGTTCGACGACTGGTTAAATTCAATAGGGGTGGTGTTTACTTCAAGCTCGCAAACTTGATTTAAAGAATACATACGCTTGTAAGTTTAAACTAAACACTGTATAATGAGTCTTCATTTAATCGAAGCTTCAAAAATATGCGTTTGCCATAGAATATAAATTGCGCGGCAGGATGTTATATTAAATATCTACCTTATATTTCAATGTTATTTTGGAAGAATTTATGCGCTTAAAAGCAATTTTTAAAATTAATTTCCATTTTATTTCTAATTCTGTCGCACAGTTCAACATAAGAATATATTATTTAATTAAAATGATAAATAAAATTATATTTCACTAAAACCTAGCTGGTGTTTTCCAATATAATTATTAAATATTTGTTCACCAACTGAGATTATACAGCACTTTTGCAGTTGATTATTTATTACAATATACGAGAAAACGTTAACGCCATATTTCACTTTCGTAAAAATAAAGAAGAACTCCATAACTTTTATTAACTTTGGATATTTGAAAACAGAATGGTGTCGAGCATGCATCAAAATTGTGCAATTGATTCCAGATAAAAACGAGTTATATATATATATATATATATATATATATATATATATATATATATATATATATACATATACATATAAATGTGGATAATGGCCATTTATTTCGAGACTACTAAACTTCACTTTACAATCTTTCACGTATATACATCCTAGATATGCATATGATTATGCTCCTGGTAAGAAGACCGACTCGGTTTTACTTCTATTTATTTTTTGGGCAGATTATTAAGTGTATATGTGTATTTGTCTGTGTGTGCCTGTTTACGTGTGAAGGGCTTTCTCGTTGTATTGCAAAGTGATGATTTTAGTTCTGGTCATTCTTGTATTGATTGAATGAAATCCAACCAACAGTTCGCATTGTTGGACGTTACGACACTCGGGCATAAAACAAACGTTCAAGTAACAGACAACAATGCAAAAAGTTTGGTAATACTCAATCCATCAATACAAGAATAACCAGATCTCAGACATCACTTTGTAATACAATGAGAAAGTCCCCTACACGCAAACAGACACACGCAGACAAATACGCATATGCACTTAATATTCAGCCCAAACAAGAAATAAAATTAAAACTGAGTCAAATTATTTGCCACCACCATAATAAATTGAAAACCCAGGGTGTATATAGTTAAAAGATTGTAAAGTGATATTTGGTAGTCTCGAAATAAATGGCCATAATTCACTTTGGTAATAATGTGTGATTTATTTCAAATGAGGAATATACAAGATGATTGTTCGGTTGCCGATTCTTTTGAGTTTGTAAACAGTATTCAAGATATAAACGTTAAAGTCAAGATTATCGTGGATTTGATGCAACGTCTTTATTTACGAATGTTCCAATAGACGAAAACATTGACAAAATAGTTCAAGTGGTAGAACAAAACATATAACCATCTTCAGCGCCAGGTCATACTCTACTTAAGCTCATGCTGTTATGCACGAAAGACGTACGGATTCGTTTTAATGGAAGCATCTATAAGCAGATTGACGGTGTCGCAGTGTGTTGGCTGAGATTTATCTGTGGCATCTAGAGAGCAAATCACATAAGTAAATTTGCTCAATATATACGGTACGTATAAGAATGTTTTATCCCCGAGTGTCGTAACAGCCAACAATGCAAACAATTGGTTAACTCTTAATCCAGCAATGCAGGAATAACCAGATCTCAGACACCATTTTGCGATACAGCGAGAAAGACCCTTTCGCGCAAGCAGACACACAAACACAGACACGTACGCAAATACACTAACTAATCAGACAAACGGGAAGTAGAAGTAAAACCGAGTGAGACTTGTTGCCACGCTCATAATTAACTAAAAAGCCAAGATGTATATAAATGAAAGTTTGTCAAGTGAAGTTTGGTAGTCTCGAGATAAATAACCATTATCCATTTTGTTATTAATGTTCTTTTCTTCTAATAAAGAAATTTACTGTGTAACGTTCTAAGGCAATGGACATTATATATATATATATATATATATATATAATTTTATTGCTTAGTGGGATGAAACAATACGAAATATTAACAAAGTGGATAATAAACACTGTCCTAGAATACATACATCACTTTACAAATCTTTATATGCATCATGGGTTTTCAATTGATTATAAGAGTGATAAATATTCTGATTCGGTTTTACCTCTATTTCTTGTTTGGACTGATCTATAAGTTTATATTTGAAAGCAATGGTCATGATAAATTTATATATATATATAGTGTTCCTAGCTTTGCTAGTTAGTCTTCCACTCTAATCTTAAATTGACCGAGGGAAGCTGGAACACGTCGATGTTCTTCTTCGATATGCAGACGATATTTTTTCTTAAATGTTTACTAATTGTTAGAGCAATGGTGTTTAGAACCTCTGAAATCCTTTAAAAATATTTACTGATAATATTAATAAATACAGTAATTATAATAACATTTTATATTATAAAATAATAATAATAATAATAAATAATAATAATAATAATAATAATAATAAATACAGTAATTATAATAACAGTTAATATTAGAAAATAATAATAATTATAATAAATCACTATTTGGGGTATAAAAAACAAAATATATTACTATACATACTCAACAAAGGGAAATCAAGCTCATAATATGCGATTTGAAATATACATCAAAATTTATTTGTGAGAGAAAAAATGGCAATATTTAAAGATTAACAGGCAAAAAACAATATGCATTTACAAGTTAATTTATCAATTTGAGATAGTTTATTCGTAAACTAAAATATAAGAATAAACTACAATTTATCTTCGTCGGTTGTGCTTAAATTTAAAAAAAATGGTAGTTTGGGGAAATTTTTGGCAAGTAGCTAACGGTAGAAATATGAAATGTATGCTTATATTGATTTGAATAAGTCACATCACCACCGATAAATTGCACTGATGAATGCTTTGTTGTGATGAAGTTGATGCCTAGTTTCAGTCAAGAAAATAACAGATCAACAATAATTTAGAAATCAGACTGAATCAAAAGAATGGATCCTGTTTAACTTACACAGAATTGAGAGATATAGAGGCATTTGTGTATAAAGCGATATTTTATAAATTATACTATATTTAGTAGTTTTGATATATCGTTGGACTGGTTAAATACAATTAATTGTCAAACGCATGTATGACGGTAGTTTTACTATGTTGTTCAACGACTGGTTAAATAAAATGGGATTGGTGTTTACTTCAAGTTCACAAAATTGGATTAAAGAATTGTTACCACCGCCCGCTCCATCTTTGATTGGTTAAATACAATGGGATTGGTGTTTATTTCAAGCTCGCAAACTTGATTTAAATAATTAAACTATATTTACAAAGCATGTAGTTTTTAAACTAATGATTTTCAAGTTAAGATTAGCATATAATAAGTATTAATTCCATAAGTTAGGAATTTTTGTTTCAAATGTTTTACGCGTGTGTTCAATTAGCGCTTTTTATTAACTGGGTGTTATCTATTTGCACAGCATCTGTTTGCATCTGTAGAAAATTAAATTAATCTCGCTATTATATAAACATTGACTGCGTTGCAGTACATTAATGCCGAAGTCAATAAACGTAGACAAATTGCTTGACTAATCTAACAGACGAAAAACAGCAAACGCGGCCAAGTACTGCTTGTTCGATTGTCCCTCAGTGACATTTGCTGTAAACTGTGTGTAACAATTTTCAATATTGCATAATGTGACTTTTGTAGGATGAACCACATTTATACAAATTAATTTTCGGCTATATATGGAAGATGCCAATCATGTCTATTGTTTTAATTTTTACCAAAACACTTGGTTTGTTTAGATGTGATGGAACATCAGACGGGACAGTTCAACCTCTCCGTGTTTACTTGATCCAGCTTGCACACGTAAGCGCGCACATATGCACAAACATTTGCATTTATTTAAAGCTGTGCCTTTTGTTAAAGGTAACCTAAATCCGTCAATAAATGCACATAAATAAAAGCATTATGTTCTATTTGGTCTTTCAAGTGCATTTTGGGTGTATTTTTGCCAGGACGGACATCAAAACCACACGTTTAAATTAATTACAGTCATTAGACATGCACAATGGAGTGCCAGCTTGTCTTGCAAACTGCAGACTGTAAGTATTAGTACAATCAAGAACGTAAGGTTTTAATAAACACCAACTCCTAATTTAACCAGTCACACAACGTAGAATAACGGCAGTCAGTCACAAGTACTGAAGCGTTTCGAATTAATTTGGTCATGATTAATGCACGTTTGAAGTCTAACTATCGAGAATTAAATAGTAATTATTTTATAAAAATGTGTTGGTACATTTTTCCAGATTAATTCATTAGTTTCGCATATTTCTGGTAAAATGTGATAATTAACTCAAATCGTTTCCTAATTTAAGGCTCAGTCAATTATAATTACGTAATTTGGAACTTATTTTAATAGTGCTCATAGTGAATATATTTACGTGTCGTAGTTGGCGAACGTAAAAAGAAATGAGCAAAGTTCTCTTCCAAATTTTTTTTAAAATTAAATTATTTTGGTTTGTGAACTTTAAGAAATTTCATAGTACAATTTCCAAGAGCAAAGATAAGTAGATTGTTTGTTTCGACTTTTTTTGCGCACTCATATTCATTCACATATATAAAATAAATGTGCGGGTAACAGAGTGAGTTAATATATATGCCTCTTCATTCTGCAATATTTCTATAATTACTTTTCAAGCGCATGTAAGAATCCACAGAATACTTTTTAATTTAATTCCTATACTACTAAATTCCAGGTTTGCACAATCTCATTCTGTGGGAAATCGGTTATAGAGTGGGTGGGAGTTGATAAAACGATACACATCCATACATAATCCTATTTTTAATTTGCATATTGATCTTTTCAAGCGTTGAGTTTGATGTTATATATATATATATATATATATATATATATATATATATATAATATATATATATATGTCATAAACTCTAGGAGGAACAATAACACATTTTATTAATGAGTTTCCAAGCATCAAATCTATTAACTCTGACTCAATCATTTTATTTATTAAAGTTTTAACCTCCCGTTGTAATTTATTAGTTAATTTTTCAAATATTCTAGTATGAACATCACCATTATTTGAATGATCATAAATTTTTACCATTACTAACCAACTGTTTCGTTAACACCGCTGCTCTACTTTTATCCATCTTGAGAAATATTACCTTGTTGCATATTAACTCTGCTGTTGAACATTTAGATTGATAATTCGACTTGCATTTCCACTCTCTATGTTCTGACATCTAATTCAAATTATGTTTTACATTTATCTGTAAGTAATAGGGTGATCTTAATTGTTTTCCAGATAACCCCTTTGCTATACATGCATTCCATAGGATTTTCAGTGTTAAGTCAAAGTTTAAATCCATTTTCCGGTTATAATTTAGATCCATTGACAAAATATTGATCACCAGTTTTTACATTGCAGTATCCTTTAGAGTCTTTATCGAAAGCAAATAGACTCGCAGGTTTGCAAATTTATTATCATTTTCCTGTCTAAGCTTCTTAATTTCTTTATTTTTAGCCTTGTCAGAGAACTCTGCTGTGCATATATATATATATATATATATATATATATATATATACTATATACTCTCTCATATGTGTGTATGTGTGTATATTTTGTGTTTGTGTGTATTTATAGTCAATTCAAATTTTCGTATATCCTGTTTCTTAATCAATATTTACATTAAATGCAAAGAAAGTTAATATTTAATAACATTCCATAGATTATCCAACTTTAATGTTTGTCTAAGCCTAAGGCATTTACGCATAACATTAAATTATAAATACTTTCAAGAAACGAGGTATTTTATAATTGCCTATTAGTCTATATCTTCTTCGTCGTGTATTAATAACTGTGATAATAACTGATGCATAATCAGGCCAGAATTTAAAACCTCGATTTAGCAGCAGTTGCTATAATTTTTGATATTCTTTATTTTGATGCTATTTATTCTATCTTCCTAATAATAATTTTGGTACTCATTACAAGCTCAGAATCTATTCTAGATAATGAAAAGGCTTGGAAGTTTCATTTCGAAGACTTTATAAGAGATCTTTTCTCTAATATGTTTGCAATGCATTTGTATTTATTGCATTTAGCATCTGTATCACACCATTTGTTGAATATTTTTTTATGGAAAATCTTATTTATTAAATGATTGCGCTTTGCGATTTTCACATTCAGAGTATCTACGGCCTGCTATCGTTGGTTGTCGCTTTGCACTATCAGTTTCGCAAAGAATCGATTGATCCTCGTTTAAAAGTACGCATCGAGTTCGACTTCGTGGTGACTGAGTGCTGATTCATCTCTTTCCTCCGAAGGCGTCAACGTCGCTCATAATAACCACTGGAAATGAGGTACGATCTAATCTAAGTTGACTAGCAATTAAGATTAGATCCTACCTTATTTCCAGTGGTTAGTATGACCTATGTTGAAGCCCTGTCAACGAAAATTAGATCGTAACTCATTTCCAGTGGTTAGTTTGAACGAATCAGCATCCAGCGTCCACGAAGGCGAACTAGATGCGTACTTCGAAATGGGAATCACTCGGAACTTTGCGACACTGATTGTGAAAAACGATTACCTACGAAAGAAACACGTGGATACTCTAAATGAACAATCTTATGCTGTATATCTATATATTTGATGCTTTTAATTGGGATTATGCAAAAAATAATTCTAATTCTTATTCTTACTTTCTTCTGTTTTAATAAACATATGTACAATAGATTGCACCAACTAATAATCACACAATTCTTAGCCAAGAATGTAGTGCTTATGGGGACGTAATTCCAATCCTACTGTTGAGTCGTCAGAATGCAAGTAACGCATGTGTTCTTGAGTTTACACCGTTTTTATGCGTACTTTGGCGCATCTTCCTGGTTTAATTTAAACAATTTTTTATGAGATACTATGTAACTAATACATAATTATATATATATATATATATATATATATAAGTGTGTGTTATATCTCAGCAATCTTAAATATATACAAAGCATGCTTTTGCCTAATTGGGACAGTTTTCTAAGTAACATAGGACAGCCAGCAATATGCTACCTTCAAGCCGAAAAATTTTATCACTTAATGCTCTATAGCCAATTAAAGGTGTGTAGCTTTCTTTTAATGTATTCTTATCCGAAATAAATCGCATTCTTACGATGCGTATATAATGAATGGCGTTCAATGAACGTAACTTACATAAGTCATAATTGTGAATAAAATTATTTCTGTAAAATAAACT
Source organism: Eudiplozoon nipponicum (assembly GCA_029291075.1). Lineage (NCBI taxonomy): Eukaryota > Metazoa > Platyhelminthes > Monogenea > Mazocraeidea > Diplozoidae > Eudiplozoon > Eudiplozoon nipponicum. The sequence goes on along the minus strand of JAQBSW010004939.1, from coordinate 11,027 downwards.
GCACATGCAGAACAGTGCTGTCTGCTGAATTGAGGACCTCGTTAGTAGGTTTCTGGAGGGACAATATAGCTCGAATTAGTTGTATGCTTCTTAAACGTTATTACATTTTTATCTAGACAGCTGAAACGATCATCACTTGTACTATTTTACATAATTTAAAAATATAAGCTTTAAACTGAAATGGTCAGTAGACATGCTATGCACAATTTTGCGTCTATTTTAACATTCACATTTATTTGAAATTCATTTTCAATTAGATATATAACGTTGTTTGCATTGGCCATTTTATGCCTTTGACCACATACATATCGTATACCAGTCAATTAACAGCCCACCTCAAACTAATGAATCCAGCTATTTCTAAGATTGACTTTAAATAGTCTTGTCACATTTGTGGTAAATTATTTCTTTTGCTTCCATTACTAAAAATTTTCTATCATATAATAAAAAGCATTAATCTTAATTATTTCAAAATTCGAAAATGATGTACATTTTCATCTAATGTTTGGGGGTGAAAACAGTGTACTTATTACTGTTTTACGATTCAAAGTCCAACATTTATTGCAAGGTTTCATAGATTACAAATTATTGTTATTAATAGTCCTTTAAAAAACACGCTAATTTAGGATATAAAATTCTAAGAACACACTTTAAATATTCAAATTCATTAATAGTTTGTTCATCAACATAAAATTAAAATAAATTTTGTTACCTATTTTAAAAGATTTCAATTAATTGCTGGTTTTTTCGTTGAATCTGTTTCTTTCCAAATAATTTAATTGCGTAACACAGAGAAAGTATCTGAATTTTAGCTAAATTTATGTGCCAATAAAATAATATTCCTGCAACACACACAGTCAATTAGTGCGTTTGTAAGAAAAAAATAAATTTTAAAAATTAATATGCCGAATTAATAATTTTCACACATACCTCGAAGCAAATAACTTACATGTACGCGGTTATGCATTAAGCATGGAATAGCCAGTAACAGGTTGTTTGAAATATTGGCCAAGATGATAAACCAACATCAGCAAAATAATGATATAATCTCATTAACACATGTGTTTTATGCTTACAAGTTTCTCCGAAGTAGGAGCCAACGTTATGTCGCAAACTATCTGTATAACTGATAATGTTGTGTGGGTACATCGGAACTTCTTAAAATGTACACAATTAATTTTGCACAGGTACAAAATACTTAAAGGTCAAATGCAGGCTCGATCTGATAAACTATTTAAAATCGCAATAATAAGTAGCGAAACGGTGGCGATACAGCTAATTAAAGACAATCACCTTTGTGTTTCTGGTTCAATCCTTTACTGGCCGTCATAGGAATTTAGAAAAAAATCGCAATAAGAATAAGGCCATATTATGTGATTTGTGAACGACAGATGTTTCGTTTATTTGCTTTAGTTAGATAATGGCTCCGCGATATGCATATAGCAAAACATATTGACCAATTATATTTTATTTTAATTTAATTATGACCATGCCACTATTACATTTTATTTTCATCGATCAATATTTCTCATTCCATTAATTTAATTTTTAATCGGTAATTTTGTTATTTACTGTGTCTAATTTTACTTACGTTTTGCCTATTTAAATCATGTTTCTAAATTACACTATTATCTTTAGTCGGACGAGAAAGCTGCAATTTTTATAAAATTAATCAGATTAAAAGATTAAATAGAAAAGTCGGTTAATATTTCTACTTAAAATTTTGCAGACCCAGTATTTCACTTATCATAGATTTTACTGTTACTGTACTTGTCTTTATGTTACATTATAGACAACATCGGAAAAAAATTTTTAAGCCATTTTCATTTAGGGTTATTTAAACTAATTTTGTACGTGTGTGTCTGATTTCTAAGAGTTTTCGCTAAAAAGACCAGTTTTTCTGTTGTGGAAGGCAAATTTTCTCCTGCTAATAATAATTTATGCATATATCAAGTTAAATTTATTGTTTCAAATTTATTTTATTATCTTCTATCTTGCGAGTGGATCTATTGAACGATAATTTCTGTTATTTTTACTATTTTGTATTATAATTTTATGGAGTAACACTATTATTTGTTGGCATTTGTTAGCACCAATATGGAGAATAATGTACCACATCGATATTGGACGCTCTCTTGTTATTTAAACAAACATTGGTTGTTATGTTGAAATATGCCAATTATAAGTTCTTTTTACACTAAAACTATTAATCACGTGAGCTGAAATATTAACGATAAAACGCTAAACAATATTCGCGTTTTATTTTACCTTAAAGAGGGTCACGATAAGAATTGTAAAGAGCTGTAAACATAATATTCTTTATCTGCTCATTATTTTAAGCTTCGAACAAAAGAGTTGATATGTAACTGAATTATTTATTCTAAACTGTAAACTACCAAAAACTGAAGTGGTAAATAATAATAACAATAATAATAATATGTATGTATACTAATTATTGTTATTGTAATGTCAATAATATGTATTATTACGGTAATAATAGTAATAGTAATTATATTAATAATGTTTTAAAACTGAAACATATAATTCAACGAATAAGCTCGATTTAAATGTACGCCATGTCTAAATAATTTATTTTAAAATGATGGTATACGAGGTTCACAAAAAGGTTTTAAGCTCTATAGATATAATTGCATTCTTATGTATTCTAATATCTAAATTATGTCGATGAATATCAAATTAATTAATTAACCAATCAAGGATTGCGCGGATGCTTATAAAAATTATTTTAATCAAGGTTATTCGCTTGATATAAACACCAATCCCATTATTTATAGATTTTTCAGGATAGACTAAGCACTGCATAAAGTAGCAAAGGCAATCCATCAATTTGTTACAATGTATGATTTCATCGCTGAAATTTATATATATATATATATATATATATATATATATATATATATACAGAGGTGTGTTATATTACGAACCTAGTAACAAATTTGTTCATACTCCGATCAGCAAGATATGACAATTCAGCATGAACGAAAGGTATAATCTCATGTACACATGCGTTTCGTGCTTACTGGTGACTTATCAGTAGCTGCTGGCACTACAACCTTTACACAATATATTTTGGTAAGGAATGTGTGAAGTTAACTTCATATCAAGTCTCAGACAATGCTGCTTCACAGCCAACTTACTATATATAATATATATCTAGTCAGTAGAGGGTTCCAAAACTACAGTTTCCATAACTGTACCTGGTACCAACAAAATGGATTTCATGATTTGCTAACTTTCACTAAAATTGAGAATTACAGCTATTTCTAAACACCAGTTATTTCAACAAATCAATAGATTCTGACCTTGGTCGATATAAGTTATCCCATTTTGCAGTTATCATGACACCATTCAACTAAATATATGATAGTTACACATTGTCTGTTATAGAGAACTAATATTTGAGCAATCGTGGTTAATGTATTGCGTAACTAGTAACCTTTTTTCAAATTGTACTAGAAAGAAAAACCAATCTCCGTATGAACAAAAGGTTTAACCTCACGTAAGCATGTGTTTCGTGCTTAATGGCGACACATCAGTAGTATTAAGCCCTATACCCACTACATATTTGGCCAAGAAATGTGGGACAGGTAGACTCTACACCACATATATACAGAGTATACGTCGTAGTATCGGTTCCTTTTAGTGAGTCGCCAGTAAGCACGAAACACATGTGTACGTGAGATTATACCTTTTGTTCATGCTGACTTTGATTTATCATTCAGGTCATATTTAAAAAAATTTGTAACTAGGTATGCAGTACCTGATACGCACTTACGCAAATATTTTTTTCTCAAAAGCAATTATTATGTAACCATTATATATTTATAATTTTAATTGAGAAATAAATCATGTGTAAATGTATACATTTATTATAAAAGCATATGTACAGCACAGATAAAAAAGGCCATTCTCTTTTACGTCAGAGCTCAATTCGAATGCAGTGTCTGCTAATTTATATAATCACTTTTCTTAATGTAACGTGAATAAATTTTGATTAAACGCACTTTAAACACTAAAAACAGGAAACAGGAAGCATACATGCTGGGAAACGCGCGTACACACACACACACAAACGAATACTATTTTATTTATAAAAATGTAAGAATTTCGTTTGTTTATTTAATTGAGGATAACGAATATTGCATAAAACAGCTTCAGTTGTGAATAATTCTTTTTCGTTTTTATCTTTAAATGACACTTCGTGATCTGTCTGATTTGAAATGTGATTATTATAATCAATGTGTTCAGCAATTGCCGAAACGCTCTCTCCTATACCAGCTGTGCGTTGTGTAAAATATTCCAGAATTTCCTTTCGTAGTCCGACCTACATAGTGCACTGAGCAGCTATGGTATTTGTAGAAATATCCAATTTGGACTGTTCGACTGAATTTAAAATCAGTAGACGCTCTGCAGTATAAAAACCATCAATTGTGTATTAGGTGTCCGAGAAGTCACTGCTTTTTTAATTCTCCGAGTAAACATTTCATACGACGCGTGCTCTTTAAAAGTATACTGATAAATAGTCTTTTGGTTGGGTACGGATTCAATTTTTGTCGTGGTTTATGCTTCATGTTTGCTTCAACAAAATGCCCGGAGTACCCATTTTATAATAAAGGTGTTTTGGGCACCCCCATTTCTTGACTTCGAAATTCATCAGAATTGGTTGTCTTTATTCTGTCGGATAAATTGCGTGTCAAATTTCTTCCTTACGAAATTAGAATAGCGCTAATGTAATGGATTTACCATCCTGTCCATGTCTGTTTCCGGTATATTTTCCTTTTAGAGACTGGTGTATGCAAAATTCGTAATTCTCAGTGAAATAAACAAATGAAGTTCGTGTATTTTTAAGATATAAATTTTTACTTGTTTGTGCACGGGTATGTGAATTCGCGCGTTTCCCCATCATGCTGGTTTTCTGTTTCTTGTTTGTTGTTCATTATGTGCGCTTAATCCAATTTTATTCCCCCTGCTTTACGAAAGTTGACATTATATAGTTCAGAAACTATAATTGAATTTCGTTTTGTGGTACAGTTGGTGGCCGATTCACACTGGTTTATATATCTGATTTGTAATTAATTTATGCTTCTACATATGCTTTATCTTTCGATTAAAGTTACAAATGCAGAGTAATGGTTGAACTAAAATTTATATTATATATTTAACTCAGTGATTTCATGATAAAAGCGAAACGTTTTAACTGATATATGCAAGTATGTATTAGGTGTTGCGAACCTAGTAACAAATTAGTTCAGTTGTGACCAGAATGATAACTGATGTCGATCAAGTCCATAAGGCTTAGATCCGCTGGAGTATCATTTGTTCTAAATTTCGGTAAATTTAGCCTATATAGAAATGCATTGTGTTGGTAACCGGTTCAAACACGGTATATTAAAAACTATTGTGTCAGTACCCTTTTCAGGCTAGGTGTATATTATATATAGGGAGTTAGCCTTTAAATCGCATAGCCGAAGACTGTATATGAAGTTAATTACATCACTGTTTGAATACGCATTCCTATTGGAGATATTATCGTACAATTTTCCCGAATTTCTTACCAAAATAGATGGCGGGTATAGGAGGCATTACCGGCTCCTATCGATGAGTCGCTAGTGAGCACAAAACTAACATGCACAAGATTATACCTTCCGTTCATGCTGTCTTTGGTTTATCCTTCTGATCATATTTGAACTAATTTGTTACTATGCTCGCAATACCTAATACACCATTCTCCCAGTAGACCGGTCTCGTCTTTATTTTGTACGCTTCAAGTATTGCCCAGATTTGTGCGAACCATGGTAAACTTGTTTTAGACTCTGTTGCTCTACATATTGCTTCCTCCTGCCGCAAATGAAACACAATTTTCAGTTATAAACTGCCTTATTTGAGGAATAAAAGGACAGATTAAGTGAAGCCACATTACACGCAGATACTCAGCAATATTAAATTATAAACGAAATAAATTAGGAGCTATTCACAGAATAAAATAAATAAAGTCCCAAATAATAACTTAATAAGAAAATATTAACGGCTAAAGTGTTAGTTGGAATTTCTAAATATCAGCCGAAACGTATTCAGAAACGTGCTTAATAACGCAGTAAGAAGCCCATTGCACAAAAGGCGTCGATATAATAGGATGGGGCTTACCCTTAAATATTAATTGAATTCGTTTATATGACGAGCTATATGTAATATTTGGTCAGAAGAAAGCTTACGCAATAACTTGTTAAACTATTACTTCAAAGTAGGCATTCACTATTTACGATGAGGGAAGAGTGAACTTGACTTTAAATCAAACATGTGATGCAGCTAAGTTTCACTAGTTTTATGACATGAAATGTCAGGATTCTTTATTCCGACAAACAATCATTAATGCTTAAATAAATCAGTACCTAAAATTATGTAAAAAGGTAACAGACGAAATCAAATTTAGCGTTTAAAATAGTGGTGATATTGATAAAGACAATAATTTCATAAAAAAGGATCAAATATGGCAAAAATAGAGAGGATTATTATAATTATGCAAACGAAATGGGTAATGACAATAATGTCAATGTTGATGACGATGTTTCTGATGATAATGAGCATGACGATAGTAATGATAAGGAAAATAATGATGACAATTTTCATGATGATGATTATAATGATGAGATGAAGATGAAGTTCATGATAATGAAGAAATTGATCATGACCATAAATATTATACTGACGCTGATGCTGTAGGTGATGTTAATGATGAGGAGGATTATGTAGACGATGCTCATGACAATGATGACAATGATTATGGTAGGACGATGATGTTGAAAATGAGGATGATTATAATGACACGAATTTATTGATAATTATGGCGTTAATGATTATTTGGATGATGAAAATGATGATAATAATAATAATAATAATAATAATAATAATAATAATAATAATAATAATAATAAATATACTGAGGATAATGTAAATAATGATGATTGTGCTGCTGCTGATGATTCTAAAGACTACGTTGTCCATATTTATTCTATCGATCAGAATGCTGCTGTTGATGGAGATCATGATTATGATTATAATGATGATGAATTATAGTGATGCTAATTCTAATGCTGTTAATGATTCTGATGCTGCTGATTGTGATTATGATGATGCGGATAATTATGAAGATGATGTTAACGATGACGATACTGATGTCAATGATGATGATAATGATGAGGATGATGATGATGATGATGATGATGATGATGATGATGATGATGATGATGATGATGACGAAAGCGATATTGATTGTGATGAAGCTTTTAATTATTATATTAGTAACACTAATGATGACGATATTAGCACAAGGATGGCAAAGAAGACGAAAATGTTTATAAAAATGATGATGAGAATGACGATTATTATCAGGAGAAGGAGAAGGAGTCCGACGACGATATTGGTAATGACGATGTTAAAAAGGATTATCATGATAATGCTGGTGGCGTTGGTAACGATGGTTATTATTATGATAATTCAAACTACAACAATTTGAACAATTTTAAGCTGTGTGCGAAGTGCAATAATAGCTCGATTATAATTATATTATTAGGAATGATTACCAATATAATAACAATGTTAGAATAATTTCAAATTGCATGGATAATGTTTATGTTGTTTACCTTTAAAACATGGCGATAGTCATGAAATAAATTGAAGACCATGAATATTGTGATTAAGTTTACTGGACTGTTCATATTCACCCAGATTATAATAGCATCTACAAAAGCCATTTACACGTAATTTCGTTTGAGGATATGGATAATATTGATAAATTCACCGTTATTGAATAGGACTTTAATCGCTGTATTTTTCTCAATGTGATGATGATATTTACGCTGTTAAAGCTAATTAAGGAGGCGATAAGCAGAATGTACATATTTCCTATGAACATAATTATTGATGCTTATACTGCTTTTGATTATTTTGATACGAAATTTTGAAATGCAGAACTGGATTTTAAAGATGATAATAATGTTAATACCGTTGGGGTTAGTAGCTAATATTGAAATAATACTCATGCGACTACGGATTATAGAAATGCTCAACGTTTTACTTTATATGGCAACATTAGTGGTACAAGTTTGGCTTAATTTGGTGATAATTGTAGTGTTAATATTTAAAAATTTAAATTGCGGCAATTATCGCTGGAGCAAAATAAATTCTTCAGTTTTATATTTTTGATAGTGACGTTCATAATGATTATTTTGATAAAAGTTGTAAGTTTTAAATGATGATAATGTTAAAATGGTATTATGATTAAGATGATTTTATTGATGAATTTATATTCTAGTCGATGAATTATGATCAAAATTATGTGCTCATGATGTCAACGGTGTAGATTATGGTGGTAAAGTCAATTTTGTATCTAAGTCGTTGATAATTATTTTGCTAAAACTATTCAGCGGAAGTAAAATTCTAGAGGCAGGAAGAGACTTTACTGAAGTCGTTTTATTTCAATAAAATAATGGGCATATTGGTAGTTAATTTTTATAGTTTTGAAGGGCCTTTCCAATTTAGTGGATATTTAGGCTATTAATAATGTTTACAAACATGCATATATAACCGAAGATGACATTATCTCGCATTAGTGTATTAGGTGTCGCAAACCTGGCCAAACATAAGTACATACAGAATCAGAAGGATAAACCAGTATTAGCATGAACGAAAGGTTTAATGTCTTATATACATATATTTTGTGCTTACTGGCGACTCATCAGTAGGAGCCTCTACTGCGCATTATAACCTTTATATTTTGTGGCCCCGACTTGTGTGACAAATGGACGTTTCTAATTTGAAACTTGTTGCGCAACACCTATTACACACTCACACAAATATTAGTTCTTCGCAAAAAAGGGTATATAATTATCTCACATTGTCGGCTTAAATTTAATTTTGTGACATATGGTTGAAACGGTAAATATTTTATTTTGCAAAATCATAATGAAATTGGAGATACTTTGGTGTAATTTGATGAAAATTAAGCTCAGTTAATAAGGACGCAGCAACTCCGACCATAATACTAATGATGGTAGCCGGTGGCTTAATCGACTGTATCCAACGCTCAAGATATTACAGCCAACACGATAAATTATGACATCCTCGTCATTGTGTTACAGCCCAATTACCTTTAAACTGTAGGTCACCAATATCCAAAACATGGCACCTGGCGTCTGAATCGACTGAAGAATAATAATTTATCATTATTTGATGGATAAATGTGTGCTATGCCTACGATAATTCTACCAACTTGATTATTTATGTCATCCGAGTCTTAATCACCGTTAAAATGCAAGTCACCAATATACAAATGATCGCAGGTAGCGGATGATTCGATCAAAAATCACAATTTATTTTTATTTAAAGGATAACTGTATCCAATGATTAAGACATTACTTCAAACTCGAATATTTACGACATTCTAGTCCTAATGTTACAGTCTGATCACCATTAAAATTTAAGTCACCAATAAACAAATGATGGTAGTCAGCGACAGAATCGACTAAAGAGATCATAATTTATTTTGAGGTTAATATTTTCAAGCCAACACATCGTTACCAACTCAATTAGTTACCGACATCCTCGTTCTCATATTGAGCCTATTACCTTGAAAATGTAAGTCACCAATATCAAGTGATGGCATCCTGCAGCTGACAACTGAATTATCATAATCTATTTTGATTTAAACGATAACTTTATCCTTTACTCATGAAAATACTGCCAACTCGATTAGTTCTGGCATGATTTTTCAATAGAGACAACCCATTAACTTTTAAACTGTCATTTGCCAATATGCAAATGATAGGACCTGGTGGCTCAATCGACTGAGGAATGATATTTTTTTAAATTAAAAAATAAATATATCTTATGTTCATGATAATACTGCCGACTCCAATAGTTATGAAATCTTCCTCCTATTGTTCCAACACAATTAACTTTAAATTGTAAGTAACCAATATCCAAAAAGTAAGCGACGTCTTAATTTGATTTAAGAATGTAATTTATTTATAATTTGAAGAAATTACTGTATCAGTGCTAATGAAAATACTGCTAATTCGATTGGTTGAGCATCCTCTTCCCATTTTACATCTCAATTACCTTTAAACAACAGGTCATTAGTATAAAATGATGACAGCCCCATTACCTTGAAAATTTAAGTCACCATAATCCAAATGAAAGTAGCCGACGGCTGAATCGACTGAAGTATCAAAATTTATTTTTAATTAAAGAATAAATTTATCCAATGCTCATGGTAATACTAAAAAACATTAGTTAAAACATCTTCGTCCTACGGTTACACCACGATTAGCATTAAATTGTAGGTGACCAATATCAAAAAGATGGCAGCTTCCATCTGAATCGATTGAAAGAATTATAATTTATTTATATTTGAAGGATCATCATATATTATGCTCATAATAATACTGCCAACTCGATTGGTTACGACATCATTGTCATATATTACAACCCATTTACATTAAACTCCAGGACATTAATATCCAAAAGTTGGCAGCCGCCGGCTGAATCGACTGAAGAATCATAATTTATTATTATTTGAAGGATGACTGCACGCTATGCTCAAGGTAATTCTGCCAACTCGATTAGTTATAACATCCTAATCCTAATGTTACAGTTTGATCACCGTTAAAATCCAGGTCACCAATGTCCAAATGATGGCAGCCAGCGACTGAACAGACGGAAGAATCATAATTTTTTTCATTTTGAATGATAATCGTATCCTCTGTTCAGGACAATACTGTTAACTTGATTATCTATGACATGCTAATTCAATTGTCAAAGCTCAACTATCTCGAAAATGTCAGTCACTAATAAATAGTCAAATATAAATGACGATGTGTAGTGAATAAAGCCTGAACTAGTATAAAAACACAATTGGGCTGTTCTTTGGGAACTTTGCACAACAATTATAATTGAAGTTAGATTTTCTAAATGTTAATTGCAGTGCTGTATAAATTAGCCAATGTCTT
>JAQBSW010004938.1:0-62932 GCA_029291075.1 Eudiplozoon nipponicum | reverse complement strand
TGGTATTTAACTGACCTGATTAGACAGTCGGAAAATCTCGGGTCGATGATATTCTTTAAAAAATCTCAGCGTTAAATTTTGGTCATAGGACGGAATTTAACCATAATTATCTTCATAATGCTGTGACTAATGATGACTTTCTGATAAAACAAAAATAGAAGTTAAAAGACCCAGACATAACTATTAAGGGTAGAGCTTCTGCACTGAGACATATCGAAAGATTATGTTGCTGCGTTAATTAAAAGTGAGTGATAATAAAGAGAAACATATTTTCGAATGATATACAACTAAAAATGTATATTATTTTGATTACGCCGATCTTGGAAAATACAGTTGCAATTGGAAACTAAATTGAAAGAAGGATGTGAAAAATGTTAAAATCTGTCTAAAGGAAAGTTGTAAAATATGTCAAAACTGAACCTTAGAGCAGATATGCTCATAGATGTCATGCGACTTTTTAAACAGCTATTATTAATCAAGAATGTCCTACGTGTAATTCGAATGGTTTGATTAAAAATTCACACCTGCATGGTTCGTTCGCTTTTATCTTTTATTACTTCCCTTGACGTCATTTCACATGGTGAATTTAAGAGAAAAAGTCTAACACAAGTAAATAGTTAATTTCTCTTCTGCTATTCTAGTTTCACTAAATTGGATAAACATAGCCATTATGGACATCTACGCAGACACGCACTTGACATGCAACTATCTAATAAAATGACACTCAGAATTGTAAAGTATATGGCTAGAGGAAATATCGCACTTGCTTCATGATTGGCTTTCTAAAATCTCATAAGGTTTGGTGAACTGAAGATGACAGCCGCCAAAGACTGCGGAAATATATAAAAGTAACAAAACACCTGGAATTCAACCAGTGTTAGTCACAGCACAGGACAGGTCATTTATTTTCATTTTTCTGTCTGTTTTACCTTCTGGTACATGGTTATCCTTTAAATAAATTATAATTGCGACGTTGACTGCAATTTTCGTCGCACTGTTAATTTTTTCTTATAGTTTTTCTTTCGCGATTGGTTTTGACACTGATAATAATTATGCTATACATGACTTGCATAGTGGTGTAATTCTTAATTCACACAAAATGTTTCATAATAATATGTTGCTCACTTTCTTATTTTTGTTTTAATTGGACTATTAAGAGGCTTAGACTCCTATAGTTCAATAGGTCAAACTGACACCTATTTATTAATAAAAACGTTTTATTAAAGATTGACGCGCAACACAGTCTTAAAAAATCTCCTTAGAGGAATGTCATAATTTTTTCACACGGAAGAAATGATGAAGAGTCAATTTAATTTCCTAGGATAAAGAAAAGAAAAGAATCTATTCAAAAAAATAAACTTGTTATGTTATCGATCGTGGATTATTTGAGAAAACATAGAAAATCAACATTGAGTGATAGTTGTGTTATTAAAGCGATTAAAAACATTCCTAAAGCCAAAGTGTTGAGAAATCAAGGTAATTGCATTCTGACAAGATGCCAGTATTGCCACAGCGTTTAAACAGCTCAATACATAGTTAAAGACAGAATTATCACAGCTGAATTTTTTTGTAAAACATCGTACTATGATTAAATGAATATAAAGGTCATGTTTACCTTGGGTTCGAATGATGAACCGTTTTTGGCTAGCAGCTGCTCCACACTAGCACGTAACTCCGGGGAAATACGCCGAGCGTCGAAGTTCTTAATCTCTTCTTGAACACCCCGTTTAGCCAGAAAACTTCTCATACTCACCCAAGAGACATCACGTACCCCCATCAATAGTAAGACGCCCTCTAGTATGTCTCTGATAACATCAGGTGGTACCCGGAGAGCACGCATCTCCGACAGGGAGTCCGATCGTATGCAGCCAACAGCAGTTTGGGCATCACAAAGAACTGGCTCGATTTCTGCCAGCTCTGCGTCAATCTTGGCTTTGCGTAATTCTAGATTTTTCGACTCAATGGCTGCCTTTCCTCGGAGATCTTCCATTACATTTCGTTGGTCACCAGCTCCCTAAGCAATAAGAGCACAACCAGAAATATGGTAGAGTGCATGTATAAATTGAAAATATGTATTAAATTGCATTTGAAATAAAGCTAGCAATATCGAGATTGCGAATATGTCGGTTGTTTCATGTGTTTTCAAGTAATTCCTCTCTTGCCATCATCATCATGCACAACAATACAAATGTCATGAGTAAGTAATTTTTCAATGACATATATCCATAAGAAAAAAAAACAAGAAAAATAGGCTTTTATTAAGAAAAAATACAAAAATAAAATATAGACACAAAAATTATTAGAGGAGTCGGATTTATAAGGGAGGGCTCGACTAACAATGAGTATATTTACTCAGATAACACTCAGAAATGAGACAATCTGAACTTCTACACATCATCAGTAAGGCAAGTCAGCTTTAAAGCAAGGTAACATCGGCAATACAGCTTTCTTGCGGCTTTCACTGTATCACACCATAAGTAAAACCGAACTTTGCAAATAAATCTGCCCAAATAAGAAGAGGAAGGTAAAAAGATGATTCTACAAGAAATTTCCAACGAGATTGCTATTGAGCTCGACTCGATATTTCGCGCAGGGTGTTCAACCAAACACTATTATACACACATAGATCACATCCTGGCAGAAGAATGGATTCCATATTACCCAATTTGTACGTAGTTGACTTATGCTGTTTCTGTCCTGTCAAAATCTTTCCGTCTTGTTTCTTGCGTCCATCTGGCATTGAGTGAGAGAATAATGCTTTACTAGATAATCGAATTGATGGCATAGGGAAAATGTGATCGGGCCATCGTAGTTGATGGAGCCTTATTTGTTTTTCTAACGGGAGGCACTTGTTAGCCAATTTAGAAATAAGTCTGAGGATGTTAGCGTTGGTTATTTGTTGTTGGTAACCAAAATGTGCTATGCTTCTTGATCAACGGTGCCCGAGTACCTTTAAGCATCTAAAATCATAAACTCTCACTAGTGTATGATAAAACTGCACGTTCAGATACATTGAAAACACGAGGTTAATGGCAGAGTGAAATACTCGTGTTTCTACATAAACATGAAGGTTGGAGAAGACTACTTTAGCTAAGTCGATGCTCATACACATTTCGTTAGACATATTCATAAAGCTAACAGGCTATGTAGATCTGCCAACTATATCCAAATCTTTACTCTGTAATCACAGAAATGGAGTGAATGGTAAGTGATCCTGTAAAAGGATCTTACAATAAGATGGAAGACAGAAAAACGGCAACCAATCTATTTAAGGTGGCCCGAGTTGAATCTCAATTATCGAATAATAATGCCATATTGCCTCAAGATCGACTAATCTGCTACCCGGAACAACTTCGACACTTTAATCCTTGACGTATGTAAGAGTGTTATTCATAATAGCATCTATAACATAATTAAACAAAAATGAGAAAAGTGGACAGCCTTGAAGAACACCATTGCAGTCAATAAAGTTGTGTGCTTATTCGTTATAGACATTAACACGACCAGACATGTTTGTGTGGGGAGCATGTTTAATATTTACAATTTTGTTGGACACACCAATTTTCGACGAAATATCGAATAGAATATTGTAATCCATTTTGACAAATGCACAATTAAAGTCTAGAAAGACAGATACTGTTGGACGGCTATAAACATGTACCTGTTCAAAAACATAACTTAAGGTGAAATATTGTCTATACAACTTCGTCCTGATCAGAATCAGGCTTGATGTTCACTAGTATACTATTCACACAATGCGCTAAGACAGTGTAAGCTAATTAAAGCAAATACCCAATATTCGACTGGAGTCATTATTGCAACACGATGGTTATCATACGGGGTACAATTGTCTTTTATGCCGATAGGAATTATGGTTGACTTACTCCAAGCAAGTTAATGGGCCTCCTCATTTCATATAGTACAAAGCAGGTTGGTCAATGCTCCAGAAATTAAATCGTCACAATCCATTAATAAGCTCGAAAGCAAATCATTGGGTCCTGCAGCTTTGCCACGAGGTAGGATTGCATCACGTATATCCTATTCTGATGGTTATTCGAGATTAACATACCACACTGTTAATGCCGACAAACATAAGAAGATCGAGACCAACGTATGTATCCAAGAAAATTGAAGTGTTTGAAGTGTTCCGCCCACCTATCAAGACGACTTAGTTCGTCTAATTAACTGAAAATTGGTTGCGCGGGCGGTGATAAAAATTACTAAATTTAGTCAAGGTTGCGATTACGATATAAGCACCAGTCCAGTTATATACGTACATTTGTCAGAATAAACTTTTTATTGTATAATGTAGAAAAGGCAATTTATCCAGTAGACCGGTTTTGTCTTTATTGAGAAATTTTCAGATGCCGTCCATAATTTTCCGCGAACCGTGCTTGAACCTGAGCACGTCTGCTTCGGTATGTGTTGTCTATTAGATAATGATAGATTTGAGGTGGTTAGTTGGATCTGTAGGTCTAAACAGATGCCATATAGCCGAAAACTTAAGGAAAGGCTAACCAAGTATCATTAGTAAATATTTAACTGAAATTGTAAGTAGTGTGCGGCGGGTGATTTGGAGCTTAGAACAACAGATTCTGAATCAGACGTTCCCAGTTTCGAGCCCTGTTTTCGGCAAATTTTAGACAATACGTGGAGAATTCCTATTTAGAACGAAACCGGTCTACTGAATGAATTGCCTTTTTTACACTATACAATTCTTAGATTATATTTAAAAATGTATATTTAATTTGATTGGTGCTTCTACGAAGCTCGAAAGCTTGATTTGAATATTTTGTATTACCGCTCTTTAGTTTGACAATGATTGAAAGTTTGAACCACTAAATCAGCTACCATTGATTTCTATACTACTTGCGAGTTGCGAACAGTTACAAAGATTAATAAATAAGTTATTTAAGCGTTACAAGCGCCAAAGCATAAACAATATTGTCACACATTTATTATAAAATCGGTTTGTGTTCAGTGGAAATAGTTTGACTTGAAAATGGCGCCTTGTCGTGATAGGGAAAAACAATAATTAATTCGTTAGAGATATAGGCAAAGTCAAAGACTTACTCTGACCTAAAGAGTTACGATGAATGGGAGAAATAGAGAAGATATTAATTAAATGAATTTTTGAAGTAATTAGGCCTATGTTTAAATCCTAAATTAGTTTTCTTCTGCGCTGGTTCGCTAACATTTTAGTGTACCTAATTTCAAGTTGGAATGTGGATCTCCAATTTTTCCACAAGTACAAGGTTTGCTTGTGACGCAAGTTAGAAAAAAATTGACAGGACTATAATTGTTGTGTTGTTTAGAAGATATTGCCGCGTTGACAACACCACTCATTAGTATGTTAAAGTTTTCAGCAGCAGAATCTACAATTTCTCTTAACGATCGGAAAAATAAAGTCAACAAAGCTTTAGTTTATTTCATTATAACGTTTGCATTTATTTAGCAAATTAATCTATTTTAAATGTTTGCGGATTTACATTGGCATTTATAAATTATAACTAATAGAAAATGCATTTTGGTTTGCATAGTATTATTTTAAAACTACCATTTATTGTGCACTGCTCCCGTAAACTTATTAGTCTGAACTAAAGCACAACTGGAAGTTAAAAACTTTTGTTCACAATACTTCGTTATAATTGAATATTTCAAAGTAAAAATAGAAATTTTCAAGATTTATTCTTGTATTGGTGGTTCATTGCAGAAGGTGTAGACTTGAATGAAACAAAATTGGTCGCGTACGCGTTTCAACCTTCTATGGTCATCATAAGAGCACGACGGAAAGCTGACTAACGAGGATCAAACCGCAACTTATATGTTGATATACAACGTTAGAAACTCGGATCTCAAGCATATTAGTTTCAAATGCAGTTACCTCGACTGGAATGCCAGTTGCAGTCACAAACTATAAGATAATGGTTTTACTACCTGCCCATGTGTTATTAAATTGAGCAATTATTGATTGCGCATGAAGTGATTAATGTTATTGTTATTGTTGTTGCTATGAAATTCAGAAAGTTGACTTAAATTATTGTTATCCACACTCATCTAATCCTATATTGCTTAATTATATAACTTCTAAACGTGTGGTGAAGGCCACAAAAAAAAGTTACGTCCGTGATTGCATAGAAGCAATGCAGTTGAATTATGGAAATAAGGACAATTTATGCGAGACTACTACGGGCGAGGGACGCATCTCGGATATTGCCATAACGTTTATATGCTTTGTGGTTTGATCCTCATTATACGGATTGCCATTATAATCTGATGATGATCATAGGAGATCAAAATTATGCAGTACCATCAATAATTTAGTTATTCTGTAAGACAGATAAAATAAAATAGGATTGGCTTTTATCTAAATTCTGCATACTTCATTTAACATTTTTTTAATCACCACCGTCGCAGTCTATGGTTCCTTAATTATATGCCTTTCAATTAATCTTTTCCATTATTAGGCGAATTGAAGAACTGAGATCGTTATCTAAGCCTTTGGGTAAACGCCTTATATAAGCTATACTGTTGATGATCCATCCTAATATAGGACCTTCGAGGTAGTTTATCAATGCGTAAAGGTGCAAGCGACATTGTTACTGAGCTTCTTTAATAAGGTAGGGCGCTTAGTTTTCATTAGGTCGACACCCTTTAAAACTCAGCATCTTCTGAGTTACAGGTTTTGTTTTTTCGAATGGTGGACTTTGGTGGCATTAACGCTAATTTAAAAAAAGACAAAGTCTAGCATATCATTGTCCACGTGTTGCAAAGAAAATCTTTACACGATGACATCAACACTGGTTAATCTATCACAAGTAGCATCACCGTAATCTGCAGTTCCGATCATCGATTGGAATAATAAATCTACACTGTTCTAGTCGATTTCATTCTAATCTTACTTATTATTTTGCAGATAAAATCATTGTAAATGTTGGTAGATTAAGATTGATATTTTTTTAAGTTATAGCTAATGAACAATATTTTAGGCAGGTATAATATTATTATTAAATTGCCTTCTACTATGCACTGCTTTTGCAGGTTTACCAATGTATAAATTAACACGAAAGTACTAAGTTATGTTTATTTGTGAATAATACTTCGTTATATTTAGGTATACATAATAAATGATGGAAAGGTTTAAGTTTACCTCATGTATGGGTGGTGTATTTAGGAAAGTATGGAAAAGACTGACAGAACGTTGGTCACGGGACCTCCACTGTCATATAAGATATGAGGTAAATGGCCCCAAATCGAAGACCTTCGACTCAAATGACTAGGTAAAATACAAATATCTGGCTGTACGTGACAAAATCCTTGCTTGGAGCGAGTTTCTAACAAATACAGACATTCAACGCATCTGTTTCAAAGAACTTTTCCCACATAGCCTTGATTTCACCTAAATCATAAATTTGGCTAAAGTTTTTCTTTTTAATTAACAAGTTTTCTAGGAGAAATAGTGGTGGTATTTTACTTATCGATAACTAACCAAAAAAACAAACTTAAACTCAATTTTATTACCTGCATGGCGGTCGTAATGGCGAATAACGCCTTGTCGGCAGCAGCTTGTTTCTCCTTTAGTTTTTTTCCTTGCTCTTCAGCGTCGCGGCGTAATTGAGCTACTCGCTGCCTGGCATCATCCAGCTTCGTAAGCCCACCTGTTAGCCTGGATAACTGAGTTACGATATTCGCTCTGTGTTGTCTCTCTAGCCTGAGGTAGGTTTCGCATAATGCCACATATCGACGTGGAGTAGTTAGTCCGGGAATGTTGCGCGGTGACAAATCGTGGAGGCGAGCACAGGCTTTAGCCACTTGGCCTGGACTTAAATACGTGCATTTACCTATATTGAAAATTATTAAAGTTAATAGTGCTGAAGAACGTTTAAAAGAGAGGAAACAGCCTTTAATTCGGGCATTCTCAATTGATTATTCCCAATTTAATCGCTAATACTGAATACGGTGATGTCGATAAAGACGGGATTTGCTCTGCCAATTAAATTGTCTCTGCTTACAAGCATGACACATGTATAATAATACCTCTAAAAACTTTCATTCATTCATTTGGAAAACCTTGTATGTCTCCCACGTAATTTAAGCAATTGTGCAGTTAAATTTCATGGCAATATTTTAGCGCAATCGAACTAAAACACTCAGAAAAAATTACTTCCAGCAATTCCATGTGTTTTTTCATCATTTTAGTTCAACTATGATTTATACATAAATGTATATGCACACCGATATTGTGTTGATTATACCAGCTGATCGTCGTAAGAAAGTTGGACCATTGCAGTGAAAATGACGATAATGGGTGTCCATACGATGAAAAATCAATCAAAATTGGTATGAAATTGTAATTTTCATGAATTTTACGTTTTTTATGTTATATAGGAAGATGTTTTTGGCTTTGAACTAAAAACAGTTGTGCTTTCACTTTCAACAGCAATGTCACCCCCCTGAAGTGTAGCTCATTCAGAATAAAGTCGCTCTGAAGTAGATCTATATATTTACTAACTTATACCGAAAAATGTGTAATACTGGTATAAACTAAAAATTGCGTGAGATGGAAAATGCAATTCATGCAATACAGGGATTGCAGTTACTGTTTTATGTGATGTATAGTTTATAACGAAGTCATTTTTGTAAACAAATTTTTCCATTATATCTTAATTTGACATATATATATATTATAAACGTTTAAATATAATTTTGTTACTAACCTTTATAACACGTAATTTAAATGGAAAAAAGCGCGATAATCTATCTTTTTAATTCTTGTCATCAAACTATCCGTTTTTAAATTATGCTGGCGAAATATTTATTGCGATTCCCTTTAAAAAAATATAGAAAGAATTTAAATGACAGTATTTGATAATATTTATTTTCTTTATGAGCTAAACTTTATGTAATCCAGCGAACACAAATTTTGTATTTGAACGATTGCGTTCTAATTAGGATTCATTAGTAGTAGACACAGTTACCATGACCGATATTTGAACTGAACGCATTTAATTCATTCATGTAAAATATCTCCTTAGTTACCAATACCGCATTTTTCATGCTATTTTCAGTATTGTACTACGTTATGATTTTAGCCAGCCTTTGCATCAGTTAGATCA
Source organism: Eudiplozoon nipponicum (assembly GCA_029291075.1). Classification (NCBI taxonomy): domain Eukaryota; kingdom Metazoa; phylum Platyhelminthes; class Monogenea; order Mazocraeidea; family Diplozoidae; genus Eudiplozoon; species Eudiplozoon nipponicum. Next base: position 53,816 of record JAQBSW010004938.1, on the reverse strand, counting down.
TTGCCCATATTACTTTTGGTCTAAAGTTGCAACAATCTGTCCCATATCTGCTTCTATATTACTAACACTATATTACTTGTTAAAAGGATATTGCTTATATATACATTTTAGAGGTATATTTCATATAAGCAAAGTTAATTTTGTCTCGCACAGATGGTGATAGAATATCGAATAAATCTCTATTCTAAAGGAGCCCACTCAACAACTTATATAGATTGCCAGTGTCAACTGTGCAATTTCTGCACTTATTCTAATAATTAAACGCTGCAAATCCATTTAGATCTAGTAATTTCCAGAAACAACCTAACTGAGAATATTTTATGCATCATTTTACAAAGCCCATTAAAGAAACATTATTTTCATTTTCCACGCATGTTATACGTTAGATAGGGACCATTTACATATAATTTCTCCAATGTTTGGAATTTTCAAAACAAATTTTATGCCTTTAAAGCCAGGAGCCTAAAATTGTCCTGGAAATCTGGCTCGTTTACATTCTTTTCAATATTTCCAAGTTCAACCACTTAATGGTTACTATATAATCATGGTAGATGGATGAAAGCATCACATCAGTAAGGGCAGGAATCATGATCGTTCGTCTAATGCAATAAATTAAACAAACAACAAATATATACGGCTAAAAGCTAGTTAAAACAGGATAATAAATATTTTTTAGCTATATATCAATCTCTTTGTATCTGGATAAATTCTTGTTCCAACTCAAATCAAAATATATAACAGTTAAATACTGTTTGTTGCGGAGGACTAATATATATGCAAGTATGTATTAGGTGTTGCGAACCTAGTAACAAATTAGTTCAGTTGTGACCAGAAGGATAAACCAAAGGCAGCATGAACAGAAAGTATAATCTCATGCACGTTCGTTTCGTGCTTACTGGCGAAATAGACAAAAAATATTAGTACTGTACAATTCAAAGATGATGATCAATGAGTTTTCATATCAATATTTTTGGCAATATATTGAGGATCTTCAGTTTTAAACTTACTCAATAATATACATGTTTCAGCTAAAAAAAGTGATTACTTAACCTGATAAAATAAAATTTGCGCAAAACAATTTAGGAAGTTGGAGCAGTTGCCTACTAGCTTCGACTCTGGCCTAAGTAATGCAGTTGCTCGCTATAAGTTGGCTGCAAGAAAGTGTTCTTACATTGCAGTGGATAAGCATTGACATTTTAACTGCCTTCAGGATTTACCGGTTTTTATAACTTTTCGCACTTTCATAGCCAAAATATGAGGGAATTCTTCGGCTATACCATTACAACCTCGCAAACTTTCCTTTGTGCAATACAAACGCAAAAATCATCACATCCTTATCACAAATTCACCGTGCGAATAATATATATAGGTGCTTATATCAAAATAGCACCCTTGATTTTAATAATTGTTATCACCACCCGCGCAACCAAGGACCGTTTAATTACTGGTAATTCATCAGTAGGAGCTAGGATTATGCCCTATATCGGATATTGATTTGAAAAAGATACGTGGGACAGTTAAAAAGTGCAATCTTGCAGGCACATTATACTGTATTTAGAATAACGAAACAGAACTGCGTATTGTGAAATCTGTCTTTTGAATCTAAGCAACATATATATCCAATTTTTAAATAAATTCAATAAACCGAAATGAACTTTTAGAGTTTGTGCTTGTGCAAGTGCAATTTTCTCGTAATTCTTGCTACACAATGCAAACATGTCATCCAACATAATATTCTTTAGCTTTAATAAATTTTCATTTAAATTAAGATATATTTTAATCGAGCTGAGATTTAAAAAATGAAATTAATTAATTTAATTGTGCGATATAACACGTTTTACGTGAAAAATTATGCTTCAATGCATAAAATATTTTTCGATTTCCATTACTGTTAAACGAGCTTTTCTATGCCTATATTTGATATGACTTGAAAATTTAAATTAAAACTAATAATTCTAAATCTAATTGTCAGTCAGAATATAGGTAAATTGTGCAATAGTGCATATCTATAATTTTTTTGTACACTTATTACAAATGGCTAAATATCAGATAGAAAATAGGGCTTATGCATTTCGAAAGGTCGAAAATATCATTTCAAAAGATAATTTTGCCTAAAATATGAACGTCAGTGCATGCCTTTAGAAGCAATGAGAAACAACGAATGGCAAATTGCCGAAAGCTTTAGTCGTTACATACTCTTCTAACTGTGGAATAAGTTAACAAAATGCCTGCATTAAAATAGGCAATAAATGTTTGCTTGGGTATTGGTAACAAGTGTCTAAGTCATGTTTGCGATAACGAGTGTGGAAAATTAATCGACTCGGTATGGGTAATTAATATTAGTTTTGAAACTCAGCGCAACTGGTCAAATGAACGTTATAGATGATCACCTCAGCTCTACTTGCATTAACTTATCACGAAGAATTAAAGTATTTGTTATGTATGTATGTATATATTTATGCGCGCGCATTCTCATATCTATGCACTTCTATATGTTTCGGTTTTCACGAACGTTCAAAAAGATCCTTCATGATTAGGCCTTTGATTATTGATGTTGTATGATAAATTCAAACTATCCAAGTCAATATAATCACTGTAACTACTTTTTTAAATAAGCATAAAAAAGTAATTTTCATTTTGGATGCAATATTTTTTGCCACAAAGTAATAATATAAAAATATTTAAGTCGTTTATTCTTTTAAATTTACAATTACTCATCCAGCTGGTGAGAAATTGATGGCATTAATGGAATGGTTCAAACATGCAACTGCTCAAACAGAGTATTCACCACATAAATGCTGTGGACAAATTAGTTTCTTTTGGTGCAACATTGTCTTATGAATGTACCTGAAAAACTTCAGAGAGCAGACACTAAAAGTACTACAAGTCCAATCAGGTACGTCATTGATTCTCGATGGAACGACATTAAGCATTACTTTATTTTAAGTTTTGTAAGGTTTTATGCACAGCGTAGCCTGCGAATATCACCTACTATTTCACAATTTCGATTGACTCAATACTTGGTAATCAAGTGCTTTCAGATTCGATTAGTTCGAATTATACCTGCAAAAATTTATCCTCATTTGCACAGTCATAAATTATATAGGCGTACACTGGCAAAACGCTTTGAACGCACCAAGTAGCGGTTCTCAAAATTGCATATTATTTAAAGCAAGTTAGAATCAAAACTTCACATATAGAAGAAAATTTCCGCGGATTTCATAAAAATCAGTAAAAGCAGTGAGCAATATTTTCTCAAACGCTTTGGATATTGGGAAGAATTTTCGAAGATACTGAGGCAGAGATCTACTGTATTCTGTTCATTGCCGTATAACTATTTAAAAATATTTCCAAAAAGAAAGAAGATGATCTATGCTGCAGTTAAAACTATGTGCAATTTAAGCTTCGTAACCAGGAGAGAACAAAATCACTGATTCAAAAAAAATTGCCAATAGCTCCGAAATAGAATAATAGTCTGTATTAAAAAGAAAATTTCCTACCAATATTTGATTTCTTTAGGAGTGTCGTCGCATAAGTAGTTCGTATGCAGTAAACGATGCTCGTTGGCCCAATTTTAATGAGCAATTAATTAATTTTCTCGATTCAATTATCTGTGAATTTCATTTTACCTATTGCCATTTCTTTCTGTTTGGCCGTCATCAATTACCAAAATACAGAGAATGCAATTGATATAAAAGTTCCAAAAGCTTAACAAATAATTATGTCAAAATAAAATAAGCCTGTGTAGAAATGAACTTTTAAGTGAATGTTTTCTATAATTAATTATTTGATTCTCGTTGTTAGTTTGGCAAACGTAGAGTTTACGACATTAATATACGTAAAAAAATATCTCAAACTAATTTATTATTATAGTTAAATGAACATTGGTTGTGCGGGCGGTGATAGCAATTTCTCTTATCAAAGTTGCAATCTTGATATAAATATGTGACTCATTATGTACATACATTTGTCAGTATAAACAAAGCATATTGAACAATGCATGGTGAGTTTCTATTAAAGATGAAAACAGTCTACAGGATGAGTTGCGTTTCGGTGCGGTAGCGTGGCTCAGTGGTTAGAGCAACATATTCCGAAGCAGACGTGCCCAAGTTCGAGCCCGCGCCAAATCTTAGAGAATACGTGATGAGTTCCCAATAAGGACGAAATCGGTCAGCTAGATGAAATGTATTTTTACGCTATAAATTGCTTGGTTTAAAATGACATATGCATGTACATAATGGTACAGGTGTTTATATTAAGATCGCAACTTTGATTCAAATAATAATTTATTGCTAATCTTAATACAGGCTATATTCTACGGTGTTCCAAAAGCTTATAATTAGAGGCCATTGAGCTATATGAAGAAAGAACCAAACTATCACTATCCAAAATTCTGAACGTTGAAAAAACTCCACATAATTTTGATCGTATTGTCAACACAGGCGTTTTTAAGCTTATAGAAAGAACTTTAGACAGTAGTTTACTATATCTTGATGAAATCATGAAGATTTAATACGACCAAAAACCTTTATTATGCCTAAATTTGCTGACAAACCACAAAGGTTTGCGTTATAATCAACGATAAAGGAAGGATTTTAATATTTTCCCCAGCTTTTTAACGAAAAACAACTTTTTATATCTAGAACATGGTATAGTTTTTCTAAAATTTTCTTTAAATTCTTATATTTAGACAACATATAATTTTTATTTAAAGATTTGACAGAGAAGAAGGTAATAAAACTAAAACGGCGTTTAAGATCTCCAGTGTATTGAGATTCGTTAGAGCCAGAACTATACGACAGACCTTTGAAACCATTCCCATTTGAACTATTGTTGCCGTAAGATTTTACGGGTTACTTACAAACCAATGCGTATTTTTAGTATAGTAACATAAACCGATGTCAAATTGTTCGATATCATAAAATCACGTATTGCGTCTTTAGGTAGAATAAGCCTTTGTTAAGGCTTTGTAATATAGACTACTGTGTATTTGTTCACCTGAATACTTGCAGAGTGAGTTAGATTCCGGTATAATCCTATCATTTACGGCTATCCACTACGTTTCGCAGATAATCAGAAGACGAATTCTATAATAAAACCCATTGGGAACGTCTGTAGAGCAGATCAAAAATGAGTGTATGTTGACTTACATTATTAATGTGAAGAGGCATTGAAGCGTGAAAAAACGATTGCATTCTACCTTGGCATTCCTAAATTTTGCAACTAGGTTTTGATTACGTACACCATTACATTTACCCTGCCTAGCGCCAAAGACGAAATCCCACCCAAATTTGCATCTAATTAGATCTAAAGTTTGAATTGTACCCGTGGTTAATATCACGTAAGAAAATACTGAGGAAGACTGATCTCACACTTATCGGAGCACATGCGACCATTGTGGCAAAACATTATTGTTTTGTAACGCTTACATCTATTATTAAACATATTTTTCCTTTAAAAAGTGCAGCAAATCAATACAACGCTTCTTATATCAAAACCAAAATGAAGAGTGTGATCACGATTATCTATTTGAAATCTGATTTTTATAAATATATGTTGTTATCGTACATTGGTATCTCCATGGGACTTTCATTATACTATGCGAAATTATGTTTAGTTATTTGTCTTCTTTTTGATCAATATAAACAAATATATTTGTCTTGTTTTCTTATTTAAATTAAATTAAAATTAATTAATTTTAAATTCTCAATTACCCAAGTTCGTACGATAGAGCAAAAGCATTTGTGTAAAATTAAAAAAAATCGATACCAGTGAATAAATGTTTTACATGTATGAAAACTGAATATCCCGCAAACATTTCGTTAAATTCGATCGAAATTTAAAATATTTATGAAAATTAAGAAAGAAACTGGCATTCGGCGTTCTTTTACAGACAATAACAGTTCGATTGAACTTTAAAACGTGAAAATCACGTCGACTGGCAATTAGTTTTGGAAATAAGTCTCAAGTGGTATAAAAGGATTGGATAGCAAATTTCAATTATATTTCCGGTGCATGTTCGAATTTGGGCATATCTTCACATCCTATTTGAAATAATTTCTTGCTAGTTAAGCAATATCTACTACATGATGAAATACATATTAGAGATTCGCAACAGAAAATATATAGCTTCTATATATTTCATTGAATAATGTCATATACAACAAGAAATTTGTTAATTTAGGTCGATCAAGATCAGAATGTTCGAATTGGCTGGAGTATCAGGTGTTATTTCAACGTTGTACTGGTCAGTTTTAGTGAAATCTAGCCCAAATCTAGAAGCATTGTGTTGCAACCAATAACAAGCTCTGCAAAAAAGAAAATATAAAATTTATTTCGTAGAATTTTTGTAATTTTATGTATTCTTAAAACTTACTAATTAATTATAAAATAGTTATTATAACTATTAAATGTTATCTTTTCTTGATTTGGAAGGTAGCAGATATTAAATTAATGCGGAATTAGTTGAATAGTGAGAGTGCTTTTATTAAAATTAAGATTAAGCAATATAATATAAAACATCGAATTAAAGCCATTTCCTATGTTTGGAAACATGCTGAACGAGCAAACTCTTAGGGATCTTAACATTAAAATGGGTTAGTATGTATTAGGTGTTGCGAACCTAGTAACAAATTAGTTCATTTGTGACAAGAAGGATAAACCAAAGACAGCATGAACGGAAAGTATAATCTTATGCACATTCGTTTCGTGCTTACTAGCGACTCATCAGTAGGAGCCGGTATTACGCCCCTTAACCACTATATATTTGGGTGAGGAATGTGTGATAATAAATATTGGTATCGGTTACTGACACAATAGCCATAGTGTTAATATCATTTATAGATTTCGTGTATATAATACATAGAGTGAGTAAGCGAGGAAATCGCATTTTAATACTTTATTTGATGTTAGCTTGACTACTATACCTTTACACATTCATCTACTAGATTGTACCGTCCTATTATCCCACATTCCTCACCCAAATATATGGTGGTTAAAGTGCGTAATACCGGCTCCTCCTGATGAGTCGCCAGGAAGCACGTAATGAATGTGCATGAGATTAGACTTTCCGTTCATACTGTCTTTGGTTTATCCTTCTGGTCACAACCGAATTAATTTGTTACTAGGTTCGCAACACGTAATACATACTTGCATATATATAAGTTCTCCGCAAAAAACAGTATTTAACTGTTATATAGTTAAATAGGTTTTTTAGCGTTGCTATATGACGATATATAATATATGTAGCGCTTTAATAGGTGAAAATAATTGTTTTGATCCAACATCATATAAAATTATAACGTTTTAAGCATTTTTCATAAATAATTTAATGTAATCATCATACTAAAAAGTTGCATAAAAGTATTTTATTTACAAAAGTAATGTTTCTTAACTGGTCTTACCTGATCTATAAGTATTCATTAAAAATTCCTTTGAAGGAGCCTGAACACGTCTATCGTGTTTATTCATTTTATCATGAAAGATTTGCGGCTGCATCTGATAGTTTTGCGCACAATCACTCTGTTGTAAATTGCCTTTGTGCGCGAGCTCAGTCAGTCTTCTTGGCAGACCAAGCATTCCCGCTTCACTCCATCCACTGAGCCAGTGTACATCACAGTGCTTGGCTAACGACGGATTGGCTTGCAGGGAAATTAAGTCAGGAGCAGCACTGTCAGGAGAAGAATCTGTTGTTGCAACGATACTATTCACATCCAGAACAAGGACTATATGAAGATTTGCGTGAATTCGCGTTGAAAAGAAGCTACTCAGAGGCCCACGAAAACCTGATTCTGCTGCGGCCTCCTACGTACAATTGAAAATGTAGAAATTTTTGATTAAGTAATATGGCAAAAATAAAACAAAAACCCAAGAAATGCCATTACATAGGCAAATATAGTTGTACATATTCGTATACATACGTAGAGACAAGTACGTCTTTCCGCTATAAAAACCTAATTATCTGCACTTGACTCGTAGGTTTTAAAATATTATTCTTTGATGATCTGTTGTTTAACAATTGAACTACCCTATCACGGAAAATTCTAGACAAAACCGGATGAGTTCCCATTATGAACGAAAACGGTCTACTGGATGAGTTAGATTTTATGTGCGGCGGTGTAGCTCAGTGGTTACAGCAACAGATTCCGAATCAGACGTGCCCTGTCTGAGGCACATTCTGGACAATACGTGATGAGTTCCCAATAAGGACCAAACCAATCTACTGGATGAATTGTCTATTCTGTGCGACAGGGTTATTCAATGGTTAGAGCAACAGATTCAGAATCAGACGTGCCCAGGTTTGAGCCCTATCCGCGGAAAATACTGGACAATAAATGATGAGATCCTAATAAGAACCTAACCGGTATACTGCATAAATTGTCTTTTCTACATTATAAAATGCTTAGTTTATACTGACAAATGAATGTACTTAATGGTAAGGTATTTAAATAAAGGTCGCAACCTTGATTTAAATAATTTATATCTCCGCCCGCGCAACCAATATTTATTAATTTTATTTGAATAACAGAATAATGTTTGAAGTTATGGAGAATGGTGTCTTTATTGAATAGAATGATAATTGGCCAGATTTATATTTACGAAAAAGAACCAAGCGTGCCTACTAAGATGGTATAGTAGGTCATTTGCTAATATGGTGTCAAGTTAAGGGCATGAAAAATAAAGATATTAAGCGCACTAAATAGATTAAGTACAAAATATACTACTCTCAAGGAAAAATAGCACCAATTCGTTATTGATAAACCAAATAACCCATCCATAGGCTAATAGAAAGGTTTTGCAAGCCATACAAATGTACCAGCACTGTGATTGAGCAGGCGAATCGGAGAAATTGGGAACTTTACATGCAAATTGTGTTCCTCGCAAATTTCATGAATGAATCTATGTTACTCGGGAAATTTTCCAAGTTTTAATTACAAATGACGGATTTAGCGGGAGTAATTATTATGCTATTCTAGTATATGATGATTTGTGAAAAGTGACTTACTATTTCTTCCCGTTTTGAAATGTCGATAAGAATAAAACTATGACCTCGTAAATAAGTCGGATTACAATAAAGAGGAAATGTTCTAGTACAACAATATCAAAGTTTAAATTTGTCGCAGACAGAAAAAAACCAGATTATTTTAAACAATTAGCTTTCATTTTTAGCATCAAATGTGCAAATACCGAAAAACAAGTTTAATTAGTTGATTTTATCTGAATGAATTTTCATTGAAGAATATACACATGAATAATTTGATTCCTTCTCAGTTTAGAGTTGTAAATTTTCGGCTCTTTTTTAGCTCTTTAAATAATAAGTTTTCAATATCTTAAAATATTTAGGCAATATGTTCCTCCTTAAAAACCAATTTATGACTACTTGTGGAAGACCCCAATTATTGTTTTGCTGTTGATTAGTCTTGGTGTTGAATAACTTTTATGCTTTTCCATCAGAAAAAAGTTCGATTTATCTCTTGACTCAGTATCCGTTTGTGTTAGTGATTTTTTTATAGAATAATATGAATGCGCTTCATAAAAATACGGCTGGCATGGTTGATAGCATTGTAGACAAAAATGATCGTTACGGTGATAACTGGAGAGCATTATTGAATATTTCGCAATTATGAAGCAAGCGTTTTCCGTTAGATAACATCTTATGTACCTTTCAAGTATTGTTGCGTGGTGTATCCATCATTTACTGATATATCCTTATTATTTTTCTTTATTTAAGAACTAAAACTTCGCATTATGGACGTTATATAATGTTTTGAACGATACTTGAGCCAAACAAATAAACCGGACTACTGGATGAATTGCCTTTTCTATACTATGAAAAACTTAGTTTATACCGACAAATATATGTAGATAATAATCAGGTGTTTATATCAAGATCGCAACTTTGATTAATGTAATTGTTATCACTGTCTGCGCAATCAATGTTCGTTTAATGAAAGAAAAGGTTAATATTAAAAGTGATTTTAAAAAAGAAAACGAACAAAAATTTACGCTAACCCCAAAAATATGAACTGGTTTGGTAGCAAAAATCGATTATAGCTTTCTATGTTGAATGATTACTTTGTTCAAAAAGTTTGTTTGCAATCTACATTTACAAAACCATATCTATACAGACTACTCTTGTAAATATGCGCAAAGGTACATATTTCTATTAGTATTGCTTTATTCTTTGAATAATATTAAAAAGAAGACTTATAAACACATTTTAATTAGGCAACACGAAACAAATTCCATGTTTCAGACTACAGTCAGCCACTGGTAATTTAAAATCTGATTGGTGCTCATCTCAATTTCACAAGCTTGATTAAATGAATTATCATCAGCCCCGACAAAAACATTGATTACTTAAAATCCATCTGAATTTAAAACGTCTTCCATGTGTTGAAATTTTTTTTTATTGAAAATAATTCTCAACTAATTTCTAGACGCAACAATGTTATAATTAATAAAGTGATAAGCTTTGTGTACTTTCTGCACGACACGGTAAGACATTTTAACTGCTTGCCTTTAGGGAGGTTCCTGTCAAATTGGACTGATTGTTTCCTATCACTTCTAGTTCTTCAGCACTGTACAGACCCGACACATCTCCTCCGGCGAGAAGGCAATTAAGAACAGCTAGAACTGTCAACGAGACCTGTTGTTGTTCTACAAGCAAAATACAACGTTGTCCATCGATCCCAGCTATCTGGCAGGCTGCCTTTAAATCCGACACTACCGATCCACTAGTTGATTTCAAACCGCCACGAGGTGGGACAGACAAATGACCGCTTTTGTCGGCCCGCTTTATTGTTCGTTGCCAATGCTTGGGATTGCGCAAACGAAGCACTTCCATTTGGTGTAACTGAGCAACTAGGCACAATGCCGTACGCCTGCCTACAAGTATGAGGGACAATATTTCAAACAACAAGACAGTAGATATGATAGAAATTAGAGAAAATTACCTCGTGTAGATCTGATGCACAAATAACGGCAGTTTCTCACGTGTGTATTTAAGTATGCTCCGTTTACATGACTAATGCTGAGATCAATAAAAGTTTAACGTCAATTAAAACCTCATCTTAGCTGACCTAAATGCAAATCTATGTCAGTGCTGCTTAAATATTAATGCAGATACGAGAGTTTAAATTTCCATTTAAATGTGTTTTAAATATAAGCAATCATTAATTGCAGAAGTTTCAAAAGCAGTTATTTAAATCAAATTATCATAATCATAGTAATATACCAGGCTTTTCAAACCGATCGCAAAACATAACTAACCTATTAATAGTTAAAATTACGGATGAAATAAAAAAGTTTGAAACTGAAATTCCAGTTAGTTATAACGTATGTGAGACTGCCAGAAGTAGGTGTTGCATTTCAGCATCTGAAAACAAAAGGAATAACGGCGACGTAACACGCTGTCAAGTTTGTAATGGCTTCAATGATCTGGAGAAGAAAGGTCAAAATGCGTAAATACATGCTATTAACGACACTTTGCTGTGTTGTACTAACAATCCTGAACATTAAAATTGGAGTTACACGGGACGTCATTGGTACTTTAGCTTAAAGGATCAATTTCGTTGCCAAAAAACTGTTAAAATATATTTCATACTTATGTTCTGTGGTAGAAATAATTGCCAAAATAATACAACTAAGATGAAAATCAATTTCAAAATACTGCTGATAAATTTAATCATATTGATGTAGGGTCAATGCCAATTTCAACTTTATAAAATATATTAATTGTGTTTAAACAGACGCCGAACAACGTATCAAAACTACCATCGGTCACACGTACTGATATTTTTTGACCTCCCATGACCATCATCAGAGTATGACGGCAAACTGATTAGCGAGGACCAAACCGCATATCATATATCTGGAAAGCCAAATTAGATATGCAGCCCTCATCTTTAGTAGTGTCGCATACATTGTACTCGACTTGAAATATTAGCTGCTCAATTTCTTTGCGGTCACAACCATTAACTTTTGGCAGCTTTCGCCACATATATGAAGGAAATAAAATTAAAAAATGACTGATTGCGAGAATGGTGGTAAATATTCTTTAAATTAAGGTAGCGAGCTTGAAGTAAACACCAATGTATTCGAGACTTCTAGAAGCGAGACTCGTATATCTAATTTTGCTTTCCATATATATGATATGCGGTTTGGTCCTCGCTAATCAGGTTGCCGTCGTACTCTGATGATGTTCATGGGAGGTCGAAAAACGTCAGTACATGTGATCGATGGTAGTTTTGATATGTTGTTCGACGACTGGTTAATTGATGTTTACTTCAAGCTCGCAAACTTGATTAACAAAATGATTTGTTTTGAAGGGTTGTTGCACAGTTCAAATTTCATATGATGATTTTTCGCGAGTTTCGTTTGAGGTTTGTTGCTTTGCACTATCAGTTTTACAAAGATCCGTTTCGTTATAATTTTCCAGTATGCATTTGTTTTGTCTTCGATCAAGCTGGATGCGTATTCGTTCCTTTATTCCGAAGGCTTCAACATCGTTCATACTAACAATTGGAAATGCGTTGTTAAACAATCCTTGTTTACATGCTACGTTTCGATGCATTCTATCCAGTACCATCATCAGGTCACTTTACACAGCAAAATACTCACATTTGTTAAAATCTGTTAATGTGAGTATTGTGCTGTGTATAGTTGCCTGATGACAGTGCTGGATAGAATGCACCGAAAACTAGCAAGAAAACAAAGATTGTTTAACACCGCATTTCCATTGGTTAGTATGAACGATGTTGAAGCCTTCGGTAGAAAGGGACGAATACGCACCCAGCCTGATCGAAGACAAAACAGATGAATACTGGAAAATGGTGATCAATCTGATCTTTGCAAAACTAAGCATGCAAAGCAATAACCCGTGAACGAAACTCGCGGAATATCATTAATAAAGAATGATTGTTTAATTGTATTACTTATATATTAGTTAATGGATATAATTAAATTATAAGTAATTTAGCATTATTGTAATATTTTTAACAAAGAAGGAAAAATAATGTGGAATTAATCTATTTGATCGTGTAAAGATCATTGCATACTGATTTAATATTTTTAAAAAAATTATAAATCTATTTTCTGTGACAATGAACCGACAGAGTTGCTAGGTTCTAAAAGGTGGAATCAAAAAATATTTATTAAAAATATGCTTTTGTGTAACGGTGTCTCGAATGAAAAATTGGCGATCATTCATATGAATGTGGTAAAATAGGACGGCACAATATCCTATACGAATGTGTGAACCTGCAGTAGTGAGTTAACATCATATAAAGTCTTGACAATGCGACTTCAACGCTAACTCACTCATATATAATATATATATATATATATATATATATATATACCGAGTCTCTACAGGATGCCAACATTATCGCTATTGTGTCAGTACACCATACCAACATTATAGTACCGTAAATGTGCATGGTACTAACATTATATTTGCCGAGTCGGTACATGGTGCTAATACGATAAATTTCATTGAATGCTATAGTTCACCAAAATTGAAAATTACAACTATTTCTTAACACCTGTTATTCCAGTAAATCCATAAACTCTGGCTTTGAACGATATCAGTTATCAACTTTCACGGTAACCATGACATCTTTCCATTAAATATATAACAGTTAGATACTGTTTGTGACAATTATTATAATCAAGGTTGCGATCTTAATATAAACACCTGACCCATTAATTACTTACATAGTAATTAATGGGTCAGGTGCTTATATCAAGATCGAAACCTTGATTATAATAATTGTTATCACCGCCCGCGCAACCAATGTTCGTTTAATTATAGAAACGTAACTTTGTCTGGTTGGTTTGGCCAAAATGCTAATCGGACATTTTTGCATTTGAAATTTAATCCATCTTTTAGGACACATGCACAAATTATTCACCGTACCTTAAAAATAACTATGCTTAACATTGCTATCTTTAGTGCAGTGATTCACAAATACTTGAGCCACATCTAAGTGGCAGTTCCAATTAATAAATTTTAAATAAATTATTGTAGGGAAAATGCACAAATAAAGCATGAGACAAATGATTAAGTTTAAACCGACGATGTGAAAATCAGTAGCCCACCTACCTACACCACTTTGACCGAGCATAAGTATATTGGCACCAGGGCGACTTAGTGCACGATCAATACGAGCAACCAAATCAAGGAAGTCAACAAATGGAACAATGGAAGTTGCTCCTGGTGAGAGCTCAGTGGCGAGTCGATTTAGTCCCTGCTCCACCTGTGAAGGTATTTTGATAAATAGAACAACATAGATTAGTAATTACAATTGAGTAACAAATCAAGTGTGGAAGAATATAATTATTATAAAGCAGGAATAAAATACACATATAAGAAGGTCATTGTATTTTTCCAGATCTCAAATTCACTTTAATAACTGCTATGCTAGGTAATCAAATTTTCGAAAAGCTGAAATATATTTTGCATTTGAACATTTTTATGCAAGCCACAAGTGATTCATTTTAATAAAGAGAGAGCACATTGAAGGACTCAAAGAATTGTGACTCAAAAACGGAATTGAAATAATGAAGCCAGACAAATCTAGGGTATTGTTCTTATGAATACCAGCGACTACATAAATCAATTAGGTAGTGTTCCCTCTAATGAACAGAAATTCAAGCTATGTCAGGCAGAAAAGGAGACAAGCGAGGTTTCAATATGGCGTGCGATTATAAATGCGTGTAAAAAGAAATCCAAAAAATCATCGGCGATATGGATTATAATGCAATCGATAACATCATGCGTTGTCTCAAAGCAGCAAAATAAGAGGGCATACGCACGGCCAGAATTTACGGCATGCCGAAAGTGCACAAAATAATCAGAACGAACAACTTGCCGCCATTAAGTCCAAAAATGTAAATTACAGAGCCAAAACAGGCGGGATAAATAAAAGTACTCCCACGAGCAATACAAATCACAATTTAACAAAAATACCGGTCGCAATGCTTATGATATTTCAAATGAAATAAAATCAAACAAGTTGAAGAATAAAAAATAATTTACCTCTATATCTGAAATCAATTTAAAAGCATCCCTGTTGATATGACCATCGCTTTCCTTTATACATTCATCAAAAGGAATCACCGATTCCTACTCATTCCCATTTATCATCACAAACTTCTCCTCAGAATGTACACTAACGTTGTTCAATTTATATTCAATTTTCAATAGTTCAAGCAAATCAGTGGAGTGGTGATAGGCATTTCGTAAGGAAGTCAATATGCTCCATCTAGAAATATCATATCTAAAACCACTTATTCAATAATACTGCTACGCATACCTGAGTTATGTTGACGATGCATTTATAATCATAAATGAAAGAGTCGAAACAGATGAGATGCCTAAAATTTTAGTAAAAGAAGCCATCACATTAATTTAACTTGCGAGCGCAAAACCAATAAACGCAATGCATTTGCTTGTCTTATTACCAATAAGACTGGAAGATCGCTCTCTACAATGGAAAATATAACAATGGCAGGCATGGACTGGACAGTTCATCTGTTACCGCAGCGCTGTTCTGATTTCCCAAAATAGAAATTTATACGCAGTTCGACCTAACGAATAAAGAAAATGTGTCTGAAGAATTATAATGTCAAGAACTGGCGAAGCTGAAACAAATTTTCGTAGAAAACGGGTATACCAAAGAACGTGTTGACATAATCATGGAGCAAAACCAACAACGAAAAAGCAATGAAGCTAAACCAAACATAAAGGTGATTTATGTGACTATGCCCTTTAGAGGAGACGTACCATTCGAAATATATACTCGAAAGATTAAAAAAAAAGCAGTGACTACTCGTATACGTAAAACAAAATTTATGTTTGTTTAAACAACAATACACCCGATTAACATACATGTAAAGGATAAACTTCCTGCAATCGAACATTTTAACATGGCATATTTTACAAAATTCATAACTGTTATGCGTACTATGAAGGCCGGAATAGTCAATTACCAAAGAAGCGAGTGCCAGAGCATTTTATACTAAGCATAGCTAGCATGGGGGAGAACGTTGCCACAACAATTGAACATATTATTTACAAAAATCACATTCCAAATCAGGCGGATTACTAGGCTTTATTTAAAGCGAAAAACGAAGAGAAATTCTGCACAGCGAAGGCTTTTTTAGGTAACATCATTAATTCACAGCCAAATGAGCAAAAGTTCGTAAACAATTTGGATATAACCTTTTGAATTGTTTTTTATTTCGCGCGCTTTTGTGCGTACATTATCTGCTCCATGTTTTTATTTTATAATGGATGTCCAATCAAACTTTTATCTTCCTTTAAAAAAAAGACTATAAAGTACTATATATTAAAGTTGAGTTGTGATTTGACGATAAGAAAATGGCCTTTTTTAACCGTGTTACGTTCCTGCTTTTTAATTAATTAACACTTTCATAATTTTTTTCTCAATTTAAATTACACATACACAAAACTGGATGAACTGAAATGTATACATGACAATACAGGTTGACTAATTTCATTCTTTAAATCAAGTTTGCCAGCTTCAAGTAAAGACCAATCCCATTGTATTTAACCATTCATCGAACAACATAACAAAACTACTGCCAGGCGCAACGCAGAGACACGTTTAGAACTTTCATGATCATCATCAGAGTACGACGGCAAACTGACTACCAAGGATCAAACCGCATTGAATATAGATGGAATTCAAATTTAGATATGCGGCTCTCACCACTAGCAGTCTCGCATACCACCCGTGCAATCAATTATTGTTAAATTTTATTGCCTATATATGTATATGTGGCGAAAACTGCAAACAGTTAATGTTCGTGACTGCATCGAAATTGTGCAGCCAACATTTCCAATCAAGTTCAATGTATGCGAGACTGCTAGAGGTGAGAACTGCATATCTAAATTTGATTTCCATATATATTCATTGCGGTTTGATCCTCGATAGTCAGTTTGCCGTCGTATTCTGATGATGATCATGGAAGGTCGAAACGCGTCAGTGCGTTGCGGCTGGCGGTAGTTTTGTTATGTTGTTCGACGACTGGTTAAATACAATGGGATTGGTGTTTACTTCAAGCTCGCAAACTTGATTTAAAGAATTTTTACCACCATCCGCGCAATCAATTATTGTTAAATTGTTTTAACTAATTTCATATTACATTTTAAATAAGCTTATTGCTTCATCATCATCCTGACATAAATGTTTAGCTCCTTCTGTAGCTCATAAATATATACTGAGTTGGGATTACTTTGGAAACAATCCTAGACGGATTTTGTTTAACGCTCATTCAGTATCGCAAGCAGGATTCTATTTACATTGTAACGTCTACACGCATACTTACACTCGTGAAAAAAAAGCACCCAATAAAATACACACACATGCGCGCGCGAGAACGTCTACGTATATGAAAAATGCATACGAGCATGCAAAAACGCACTATTGAAATAAGCAAACACACGAACGCACGCGATTCTCAATATACTGATTTAATATAAGAAAAATGTCCAATATTCAGCTGCAATGAGTGAATTTTAGTAATAATAGATCCAATTCCTTTGTGTTTATTTATCAGTATTTCTTTTTAAGAATAAGCTTAAAATATTTGCCGCCATTTACTTGCTAATAAATTTGAAACATTTTGGGCAAGCACGAGAATTTAAATATGTTTTTCAGCCTATTTATAAATTATCCAGTACAACAACATGAAGTGAATTTAGAAAATATGGTCTTAAGAGGAAACGGTATTACTGTGCTTAATCAAATCAGAATAATTATCGTGGCACAAGGAACTGACGAGTAAACTAAGAACATTGTACCGAAATTTTTTTGTTCCACCGATTAATAGAGCCCTGTTCATAAGAACTAAATTATATAAAATGAACTTAAAATTTGCTCAATCGAAATCAGAGTTAAATATGTGTTTAAAGTGGCATTTGGTTCCTCAAATAAATTGAAAATCGAACATTTACTATAACCAATTTTTAGGCGCCTTCCTCATTCTCTCATTATCTATCTTACACCTGCATAAGTGTCATGTGACAAAAAAGCAGCGTCAATCGGTATATAGCAGTTGATTTGTAATCTGAATCATAATTTAAACTTAATTTTATTATTTTCATCTAAGGTGAACCAGATAAACCAGCTCTAGCGGTAAAGAGGAGAAAAAAGAATTTCGTCATTTATGCACACATAAGTAAACCAACGATGTGTCTAACCTCCCTTGAAGTAGGCGCAAATAAACCTCGAGTCTAAAAGGTAAAATAAATGCCATGAGTATGTAAAAATTAATATTTTGCAAGATTTTGGCAAGCCGGGACTCTGGTTGCATTATTTTCACCCTCTCATAAAATTTTGTATTTACGTACGACCTAAAAATAAAATTATGAGCGAAAAGACGAACATAAAAGTTGATAGATAGATTTGACAGTATGGTTAACTGTGCTCACCAAATTTTTGAAATTCCGATGTGATATGTAGCCCAATGGTCGACCGGTCATTGGCATTGGACTACCAATTGGTTGGGCATTCATAGCTGTCCATGTGACGAACCAACTGTTACCTGCTTCAATTTCGTCTTCTTTATCAAAAGTATTTTCTTGCTCCTCAGAAATATCATGCAAGGCGTTCCAATCACCCGTTGCCATTGAAAGACATGCTGTTATTCGATCCACTTCATTGCCTCGAGATCTTGATTTGCTATAAAAGCGATGCTCGCTCCTTATATGTTCATTACTGTCATCGCCTAAACCAGGCATAATTTTTCCTAGATCATGCAGTAGGCTTGCAAATACATCGTCAAATTTACTTCTAGCGGACGCACCTGTGTTGAAAAATTGATGTGCAAAATATGTTAAATTTCGGCCAAATTAACATTATTGTCAAAATAATTTTTTAAATGTACTTGCAGTGTTATTTCGCTAAAGGCGACATGATCTCATATTTGCTTCAACCTATCAACATGAAACCCCAATAACCATGAACATACACGAACACTTGAATATACGTAAATAATAAGCCACAAAATAATCGAGCGACTGATGCACGAAAGACGTACGGTTTCGTTTTAATGGAAGCATCTAGAAACAAGCAGATGGTGTGGCAATGAGAAACCCCATATCTCCAGTGTTGGCTGCGATTTTTCTAGGGCACCTATAAAACACAACATTAAAGAGTGACATAAGTAAATGTGCTCAATATATACTTCACGTGGATGACATATTTCTTCTTCTTAAGAACAGGTTGCAATCACGAACATTGCTTCAAAGTTTCAACAAAGCACATAGGAATATCGGCTTCACCTCAGCCCACGAGAAAGATGATTGTTTGCCTTTCCTAGATGTACTATTAAAGAAAGAAACTAATGGTAAATTAAACAGAAAAATTTACCATAAACCAACATGGTCTGCACACTATTTGCATTACAGCAGTTTTGTGCCATTTCAATATAAATTATCAACAGTTCGTGGTTGCTTTTCAGGAATTGACAGGTTGGTTAGTCAAGATTCAAAAGAAAATGAATATAATAAAGCAATTAACGATTTAATGTCTAATTGCTATCCCAGACTATTAATTGACTCAATTATTAAAAGGGGAATTAAACAGAAACAAGAAGTATAACGGGCCAGAAAAGAAAACAGTCTACCTAAACATCCCATTTAAGGGGATGCAGTTTCCCGAATGGCACAAAAGAAAGTTGAAGCAGCATTAACACGCACATTTAATGCAGCCAAACTACGAGTGTTATTTAGGGTAACACACTTGCCTTTACCAGCAATCAAAGAGAAACAGCCGTTAATATCGATATCAAATATAATTTACCAATATACATGAGCAAGTTGTCGATCAACTTACGCAGGCCGATCGACCAGACGGTTAATCACTCGAATGAGAGAACATTGTAACTTAAACAATGGTATTGGTGTTTACTTCAAGTTCGCAAACTTGATTTAAGGAATTGTTACCACCACCCGCGCAATCAATTATTGTTAAATTGTATTGCCTATATATGTATATGTGGCGAAAGCTGCAAACAGTTAATGTTCGTGACTGCATAGAAATTGTGCAGCCGACATTTCCAGTCAAGTTCAATGTAGCAGACTGCTAGAGGTGAGAAGACGCATATCTAACTTTGATTTCCATATATATTCAATGCGGTTTGATCCTCGATGAGTCAGTTTGCCGTCGTACTCTGATGATGATCATGGAAGGTCGAAACGCGTCAGTGCGTTGCGGCTGTCGGTAGTTTTGTTATGTTTTTCGAAGACTGGTTAAATACAATGAGATTGGTGTTTACTTCAAGCTCGCAAACTTGATTTAAAGAATTGCAACTTAAACGCCTGTTTTAAATCAAATGGTGAATACACGTCTGCTATTGCGCAACACATGATCGAAACATCGAACGTTTGTTCTCCAGACGTAGCATTCAAAGTAATTACTAAATGCAAAAACAAAAGGGAGCTAGCCACATACGAAGCCTTATGAATAAACAAATTGCAGCCGGATTTATGCAAGCAGAAGTGGCATGTACAGGTTTTGAGCTTGAACTGGCTGTGACGCACGCAATTGATTGGTTTCCGTTTTTCACACTCTCTCTATTTTTCACATATTTCTATGTTGTTTTGCTTTCCAATTTATATTTAACCAGTCGAAAAACATAGCAAAACTGTTCGAACAAGGTCTAAATCAGTCTACTTGGTGCATCTACTTTGCTAAGTCAAAGAATGCTAAGTTTATAATGATAGCGTATATATGATCAAAATCTTGCCATATAATTTCAATTAAATATGACCTTTCTAGGTATTATTTTGTCTATTGTATAGTTACAGATCATAGGATATCTAGTTGGAGATTTAGGTGAAAGTCAACGCGATAAAGAATTCAATCGATTAAATGACTGACCAAATAGGTAACTTGGTATTTAACGAAAAACTTCATTCAGAGCGTAACTTGCATAGTGCATGGAACGAGTTATGCGACATTGAGGCAAATATATTCTGGATCAAACGGCGTCTGTGGCAATTCTGTACGGTGCATGAAGCGAACCCTATAAAGACGAAACAAGTCGAAATTGTAGTTAATAACTTGTACACCTTTAGGCTTAAAGCTGATAATTTATATATATATATATATATATATATATACATATATACAACACAGCAAAATGATTCCCTGGCGCGGTCACCAATCTAACAGACCCTCTGGCTAGAAGGTTGTCCGTAGTGCGAACAAGCCTTGCCTAGTCTGAAGGCTACTTGCCGTTGTTAATTTTGTCTGCATCAATACGTTTGTGTAAAAATATAACAAGAAAATAAAAACATATCGTAAAAAAAGGTTTATTGAACAAGTTAATATGGTGTTGTTAATTAAACGTGCTTAATATTATAATGTCTAAATTAAACTGATAAAAAATGGCTTAAATGATTGACACAGAAAATATGCGTGCACTATATGAAATGTCTAATTATGAAAAATAGATTGTCTGCGATTTGTTAAAGACTAAATTTTTAAAGTTAAAATTTGCGCGTGAAGAATCGCATACTAAACGTGACACAGAAAATGCTTGTGTGTTTTAACCAGTGATAGTTAATTTTATCATGTAAGCATAATGTATCACGAGTCATCAATAGCCTGAGTTCATGTTTGACTATCGCCTTAAAGTCACACTGACAACAGACAATGGTCAGCCTTCTGATGTATCCAAAAATTACGTTTGATCAACGGTTGTCAAATAAAAAAGCTTCTTTTAGGTAAGTTAATTGATTAACCTAAATTAACATTGGTGTTAACAGAACAGAATGACTAAATGTAATGTTAGATTAAAATATAGTTCTATAAATGTGCACGAGATTATACGTTCCGTTCATGCTGTCTTTGGTTTATCCTTCTGGACATATTTAAACTAATTTGTTATTAGGTACGTAACACCTTATGCATAATTGGAAACTGAAATTTTACTAATGATATTGCTACACCGGTGTCAACCACTAACGCAATAAATGGGTATCAATTGGTAACAAACATAAAAAATGCGGTTTAATGTGCGACAGAATTAATACGCGTCGGCCTTACTTCCTTTGTGGAAAGTGAAATGTTGGATTTTCTCGCCATTTTTAAGTTAGTAAAATTAATTTTACTTCTTGAACAGAAAAAAATATACGACGAAATAGAATAGTTTAATACACCACATAAACAAATTCAGATATGCCCCGCACAGTCCAAATTAATATCTTTTTTTTTAACATATTGATATGAAAGCATACATATTCCATTTAAAACGCTTTCCGTTATTCATTAGGCGAAGTTAAAGAAATTGATACCAATATGCATATAGAATACGCATCCCACGTTAATGTACACTTGCTTGATAAACAAAAGATCGCGTTAGACTTGTTACGAATGCTACAACTAGAAATCCTATTTTGGTATCCAACCAAACGTGGCCCTCAATTAGGCAATAATTGGGAGAAGCAGCTTATCAAATGCCATCAATAATATAAATAAATATGCCGAAATCTTTTTTAATAGACCAGTGATAAATAAAAACGGAAAATTTGAAAATAAACGAAAACATACGTGGAATGATCGTTTATGCACGCACACATAAAAATATGGAAGCGCTATCTAAAGTGATATAAGGGTAACACTACCTCAGACTAGATTAAGCTATACGATGAAAATGAATTCCGCCAGCACAGAAATGTATATAAACATTAGCTAACATTTAATTAAGAGAAAACGAAAAAAATAAATGTGGATCTGTGAAAACTAAAATTAATTTAATTTTTAATTTCGTAATATATTCCCTTGATTATCTTCAGTCAACGTACTCTTAATTAATTAATAATTCATTTCCACGAAATATCTTTTCTATATCGGAACCAACATCAAAAGGGAATATTATTCCGTTTTAATAAAAATGATCTCATTTTTTATTACTGACCGAAAATCTGGTATCTTGTCTTTTTGTCGCTTATTAAAGTCGTATGTAGATATCAACATTGTTTGTAAATATGAATAAGAAAGTAAAGAAATTTCATCTACCAAACTGTTTATTTAAATGGAAACTTATCTGAAATATGTTTCAGGAGCGAATGTGAAAGCATTCTGCTAACAGTCTAGTATCCCCGTTTAATTAGTAGATAACTTATTGCTCCTAGGATATTTTTTCGAATTCACAACAAATATATGTTTAAATAAACACTTTCACAATATTTGTATAAAAAAACACTAAGAAATCCATAAGCAAACTTACAAAAATATAGTCTGAAACGGAAGTTTTTTATGCTTGTGAATGAAAACCGCCTTTTTTGTTTAAACGGTTGTATAAATTGACTTGAATCAAGATTTGTTATTAACTTACTTGGCAGACAATCGCGAAAAGTTCGCCTTGCTTCGTAACCAACGGCAGCCCAAAAACGAGTTGCCGACTCCGTCAGTTGCGCATCGTATCGCAGTAGGCCTGCCACCCAGTTTGTTAGGTGTCGTGCTGAGAATACAACAGCTACATCGCTGCAAGGTTGGCCTTCTGAGCACAAAAATGTTTCACCATCAATGTCAACATTATGCCGAATCGAACGACGCGTCTTCTGCGACCCATCATCACATGAGTCTACGTGAGATGCATTATTTTGTGGAAGACCTGCTGAGTTCATGCCTTGTAGTTCACTTAATATTTGAACCATAATGCTGGCCAGATTGTGTAGTTTTGCGGGAGATGCCCAGTCAGGTAGTTGTTGGACCCTAAGCAGAATGGGACAGAGGAAATTTTCAAAAAATTCCAATAATTTAAATAACTTTGAAATTAACTGATCTGCGTTTTGACTAACGCAGCTTTCATTGTTCCAGTAGTTTTCTTTTTTCAAAATATGTGACACGTGAATATCTAATTAAAGGTTTGAAATATAAATATTATGGCTAGAGGAAATAACGCGCTTGCTTCATTAGTTTCGTTTATTAAACGTTTGAGGTAAATTGCGTTTGACGAAGGCTATCGATTAGTTTGGCCGAAATATCTTATCAAAAGAAAACTACTGGAACAATGAACGCTGCGTTAGTCAAAACACAGATCAGGTAATTTCAATTAATCCAGGTTCGCAAAAACAATCTTCATTCAATTAAAATAACTTACGCAAGAAAAGCAAATTATTTATATTCAAAATTTTAAATTTTATTATTAGTTGTGAACATTAGTTGGCATATAGCTGCAAAATTGTTTAGAGCACCAGATTCCGAAGCAGACGTGCCCAGTTTCGAGCTCTGTCTGCGGCAAATTCTGGACAGAACGTGATGAGTTCCCACTAAAACTGGTCTACTTGATGAATTGCCTTTTCCACACCATACAATACTTAATTTATACTGACAAACGTATGTACATAAATGGTCAGGTGGTTATATCAATTTCGCAACTTTGACTAAAAGTCGTTTTATCGCCGTCTACTCAACCAATGTTCGTTTAATTATATAAATGGTTATTTCAATTTCACTTCCCAATGGAACCTCGTACCTATTTGATAATGACAGATGGAGGATGGCTAGTTGGAACTTTTCGGGCTCAATAAATGCTATATAGCCTCTCCGTAAGGAAAGGCTAACCAAGAGACATTAATTGGTATCTAAATGAAAATTGTGTGAAGTGTGTGGTGACGAGTTTCAGTAGTTAGGGCACCAGCTTCCGAAGCAGACGCGCCCAGGTTCGAGCCCTGTCCGCGGCAAATTCTGTAAATGAGTTCCCAATAGAGACGAGCCGGTCTACTGGATGAATTGTATTTTCTACATTATACAATGCTTAGATTATACTGACAAATGTATGTACATATCGGATCAGGTGTTTATATAAAATTCGTAACCTTGAACAAAGGTAATTGTTATCACCGCCCGCTCAACCAATGTTCGTTTAATAAAAAATTAACAATATATCGACATAAATACATTGCAGCTCGCATTGTTAAATCATAGCATTGCAAACCTTTCTTATGTGTATTGACTTATTGATTGTATTACAAGTAATTCAACTTTAAAAATATTTAAAATAAGATCTCCAGATAAGATAGCGTTTACCTTTCTTCAAGTCAACAATGAATTAAATCTTTAGATTGCTTACAATATTTTAATTAACTTGTCAGGGTTTAACAATATACACATATTTGGACATGAACAGGTAACATTGTAATATAAAAAATAAGTTTACAAAACGAAATAACTTTTAAATATCAATAGCTTGATACGAAATTATAAAACAATTGACACTTTTTTTAATAAACCTATTCCTGAATGTCTAAACAACAGGATGGTAAGCATCCATATTTCTTAGGTACATGTGAGTGGTCACAGCTACTTAAACGTATATAATTTAATTACGAATATATATATATATATATATATATATATATATATATATATATATATATTGTTGTACATCAGACGTCGATTTTCGCAAATAACATGTTTATGAAGCAAATTCTTTAACATAATGGCCAATAAAATAAACTTTTACAGTTTAGATTACAATTACCATGCACTTCTTTACTGAACTTTTAATAATATTTCTATAGAAAAAATAAAAATTGCTTACTCTTTTGAACCCCGGACAGCAGATAAGTCGTGGGAATCACGTCTATAGTCAATGTGGCTAGAATAGTTCTGCTCGTTGTTTGTTGTCACAACACGAACCATTACTGCCGTCAATAGTCCAGCATAGATAGAGGTCAACTGCTCGCAAGGTTGGTGATCGATCACGGTCAGGCGGAGGCTAGACATCAAGCGAGAGCACAGTGCATACCGACCTGAATGCGCAATGAGTCTGACTCCGCTTAGTCGTAAAGCTGACTACGATCTCGAATACCTTCAACACCATTAAACTCAAGAGTTTGCGGATCGTAATAGCCACGATAAACAAGAAGCTATTTAAGGTTGGAGTGCGTTTGTGTGCATTTTTTGAGAAATAACAGCATATTTACAACAGAATTATACAATTTTAGTTTGCGCGGGGGTGATAAAAGTAATCTAAATAAAGATTGCAACCTCATGTTAACACCAATCCAGATTGCATATATATATATATATATATATATATATATATATATATATATTATATATATCAGTATAAACTAAGCCTCGTATAAAGACGTATCGAAAATTCATCAATTAGACCGGTTTCGTCCTTATTTGGAACTCGGCGAATGCTGTCCAGGAATTTTTCCGTGATTGAGATCAAAAAGGGAAACCAATTACTTCGGAGACGTGACTCCATCCACTTCGCCAATAGGGTACACAATTTGGATAGTATTTCCTTCTGGCGGAGCCTATGTTGCATATCTATGGATCTGAAGCTCCAATTAGTCGTCCGCAATCTGTCATTACAGTGCAGATAACACACTACCTGTAAATTTAGTATAATGTTGAAGATACATGCAATTAACCAAATATTAATTGCGCGGGTTGTGATAAAAATTATTTAAATCAAAATTACGAGTTTGATATAAAGTTCGTGGTCGAATGCCCGTACGTTCATTAATGAATTCAGAAAAAAACAAAAGTAAGCTTCCATATCTATAGTTACATAGATTTACTGTACTTTCGCGTTAAAGAATTCCGTTGGTGTTAATGGGAAATTTTTAGGATCAGTAAAGTTTTAATTTGGAATTTTCATTTAAAACGGTGGTTCCGATGCAAACTTTCAGAACATAATCAATGCTGAAGTGTCGCACGTAAACTTCATAAAAAAATGAGTATGATAACATAGAAAAACTATAACTTACACAAACTTATAAGTTTTGACTTTATTTATTTCTATAAAGTTTGTTACTTAGGGATATAAACCAACCCCGTTTTTTACTTGTCGCACAAAAAACTGCTGTCTATCTAAGGTACTGATGCTAGATTACCAGAGTTGCAATGATTTATGGGCGAACCAATTTTCGAGACTGTCAGTGAAAGTGAGATAAATAAGATTTTTAATGTTGTCAACTTTTGTTTGGCTTGAAGTATAAACTAAATACTCTTTTAAAAATACTGGTTATGGCGTGATTATTTGATCTGTGTTGTGGCCAACACAAGCTTGTTACCAGTTTATATTTTTAATTAAAAATTTTCGGAACTTATTTTCTGGTCCCTTTATCAGTCCACATTTTGTAAAGAAAAACTAATAAAACAAGTGACATTACATTAAAACCGTTCCATTTTTACTTATTATGACCGTCAAATCTCACAATAGCTAATGAAGTTTCATTAAAAGGCACAAGTCGTGTGTATGCATACTTGCTTGTGCGTGCATAACTGACAACTATTTAGTTCAATATAATTGCATACGCATGTACATCCATCTAAGTGAAGCTTCAGTGACTGGATGTTAATTTACCCTATACACGTGTCACACTTATTGTTATATGCCTACCGTGTGAAATGATACAAAAAAATATGACCCAGGTGGACAGGGAGGTGGACAAGTTATTAGATAGAACATTAGTGAAATCGTGCCAGAGTAAGTAATCAAAAGTGAGCAAAATAAAAAAAAGTTAGTTATTTTTGAATATGTGCATGGATTTACCGCCAAGCCTGAGGTGGCAGGATTTGAACAGGAATTCATCTATTATTGATGTATCTAAGCGATGAATTTTTTAGTTAGGAAGTTTAATGCTATATCATATTTGCACCACTTAAATGTTTGTGTATAAACATTGCACGACTCATGGTGGCGACAATTTAAAAATTAGGTAAAAATTAAACCGATCTGCCATTATTTAAACATTTATAAATGAACAAACTGTTTTACCGGAAAAAAGTAATCCCAATGGAACATAAAATTGCATAGTTACCTTTGATAATCGTACCTGAAACTAAAATATGACAATCTTCATTTTAGCTAAGAAAAAAATAGGATTCCAAATTTGAATTGTACAAATAAAGTTAATATTTTACATAATTCACACTTTCTATAGGTTTCCATTTTTTGTGTGAATATTAATTATGTTGAAAAGTTAAACATGTGGAATTAAATACAAAATAGATTGTTTATTGAAGCTTTATTACAAATCAATACAAAAAAGAACAATGAAATGATGAAGTAGGAAAATATCGCGCTATATTTATTTAACTGCATATTATTTAAGAATTATTTATACTGAAATTCTATCCGTCATCGGTCCAATTGGGTGGCTCAGTGGTCTGAGAAACCGATTAAAATGTAGACGTACTGAGGTCAGAAACTCCATGAAATTGGAGCCGGCTTATCCTCAAAAGGAGTCAGCCGCAGTAAAGTAAAGTAAAGTAAGTACTCAGGTTCGAGCCCTGTCCGCGGCAAATACTGGACAGTGTGTACAGAGTTCCCAATAAGGATGAAACAGGCTTGCTGGATGAATTTCCTTTTCTACGTTATAAAATGTTTAACTTATACCGACAAGTGTATATATATATATATATATATATATATAAATTGGATTGGATTTTATATCAGGATCATTTAATTGATTTAAATAAATAATACCTAACTAGTTTTTATTCTGAATCGTGCCCAGTATTTTCCGACGCATTAATTAGATGAACAACATATTCCATGCAGCTCATAATCTATAAGATAAATATTTGTCTTCATATTTTTATGATAAACATAATAAATACAACTTACGTTACGACCAATAAAAATTTTATTTTGTATTCTGAGCTTAAATAAAGACTAAACCGTTCTACTCAAAGAATTGCATTTGCTACAACGAACAATGCTTAGTTTACAATGTGAAATCTATTATATAATTGGATTGGTGTTTGTATCAAGATCGCAACCTTAATTTGAATGAATTTTAAATGAAGGTTGTGCAAAGGTTTTATTGTATTCAGATGTGCCAACAGCAATATTAACAACTGGCTCTTAACTTTTGTTATAGCATTTTGTGTGCGTGTACGAATGAATAAAATGTTTAGGCACTGAGCACAAATAATCAGTCAAAGATAGTCAAATTATTTTCGTTAAAAATACAGCGAGTTGTAATAATTTGACTTCTTTTCAATCGTGGAAATGGCTAAATAAACAGAACTTTTGGCCTCATCGTAGCACAATGCAGTTAAATAGGCGTGCCGATGTAATTAGCCCATTTTCGATTACAAAGTACTAAAGTTTTCTTAAACTAAAATGTATATTCAACCAAGAACATTTCAGGCATGACGCAACCTGTAACTATTTTGTGTATATAAGGACAGAAGGGTATGTCAAATTTAGTCTAACCACAAGTTTTAATTTGAATAACACACACATTCCGTAGTAACTGGCTACTCATCATTATAGGCAGGTATTGTGACTTTAAATTTCTTTCATATATTGCCATATAACATGCAACAATTGGAACGAGCAATCATCTATTCTTAGAAATTGACTAAATATTTAACTATTTGGTGACGAATTACCTGCTCATGCGCAGAAATTATGTGATTACACCATTTGGTCAAGCTGATTTCGGTGTATATGCCATGTTCCAAATACCATGCTTTGTAAATTGGTACACATAAGCTAGATTGTGGCAACCAAGGATATATATTTATTCGTCTTTCTCCATTACTCTATGGAATATTTGGAGCAAATAATAAATGTTAAAATAGCATATTACACTCGATAGAACATGAAGTGAATGCACAAATACATACCTGTTGTAAAAATGCAGTTAACTGGCAAGTGCCCCATTTGTCAGGTGTCACGAGATTCAAATCCTTAATATGCAGTATAAGGCGATCTCCTTCACGTGGTCGGAGAACTCGTGACGGCGTGCCACCGTTTACATGCCCTTGCCGATTCAAAATTTTCTTACCCTCTGTAACAAATAAAATAAAATAAACAAAAATAATTGTCGTGTAAAACATTGAAAGCGTTGCGACTCAGTTGATCTTGGTTTGCTGTTAGTTACTAGGCAATTTCTTACCTGGTACATAATTCAAATAGCGATAGATATTTTCAGCCTCTATTTTAAATGAAAAAAATTCGACAACCCTTACCCTTATTATTTTTTCTTTAGTTTGGATGGTGAGATGTGTAAAGAGGAAGCCAATAGGAAATATTTAAAAAAAAGTTTCCTTTTGAAAAGACAAAATGGGTATAAACTCGTGTTTGTCAAAACATGAATCAAGTAATTCTGCTATACTCATTATCGCACAAATTTATTTATAATAATTTACATTTTACCGCTTTCTTTAAACGATGTTCAACACTTTTTTAATAAATATAGTCGAACATAGAACAAATTTAATCAACTTATAATTTAGTATTTATTAAAGACATTCAAATCATAAATGTACTTAAAATTTCGTTGCTTTTATAAAAATATGCCAAAACATTAGATCTTTTATTTTACTTCAAAGTTCTATATGTCATCTCCTCAAATAAAATTATTTTAGTTGTGCAATTAGAAGGTAGAAAGTGTCATATACGCGTATTTCTTCATTAAAGTATTGTAAGTGGTAAACCATTCGCATATTTCTGATTCTCATTGCATCTAGTGGAGTAGTAAGTTCATTATTTTAACCTTCTTAATGATAAAATGCCATTTTAAAGATTGTAGGGATTGACGCATGTTTACTGAGCTGTTTATTAATTGCTAACTAGTTGGCGAAAACGATATTTACCTGTTTCTTACTTATTTTGTATGGTTCGCCATTAATGAGTTTGATGATGACGATGGTGATGATACTTCGTATTACAGGTGTTTTTCTCATTTTATATTAGCCAAAACTGAGAAAGAATTGAAAATGTTGACCTTGTTTGCTATTAGAGTTGTAAGGCACGGCAATTAGGATATTTAAAATTATTTTAAATGTAAAATATATATTAATACAAAACGCAAATACGAAATTTTGCTAATGCATTTAAAACTATTTAGAAATCGCTAGTGAGCAACTTTATAATATCGTATTATTAGTTTGAATATATATAAATATCAAGTAATTCCAACTTCACCCTACATGACATATTGAACATCAAATTGTTTTTGTGATGTGCTTTCTATTGAAAAAGACTTCCGAAAGAAAATGGTGTAATATCTGTAATAATTGGGTGGACAGTGGATGCAAACACCTTCTGGCGCCAAACAAGGAAACGGTAATTCATACTATTATTTAAATAACAAGACTATCCTATCCCGCGGTGTATCCTTCAATCTCGCAATATTCACAATGTGGCCGACTATTTAATACGTATTATTTACAATATCAAGGCTGGCAGAACGTAAACAAAGCTACCGGTATTATAAAGCAAGTTGGGGAACATTGCACAGACTGGCTTACGCAATTTTGTTGACATTCTTGTTAATTTTATGTTTAACAATAATTGATTGCGCGGGTTGTGGTAACAATGCTATAAATCAAGTTTTCAAACTTGAATTAAACACCAATCCCATTGTATTTAACCAGTCGTCGAACAACATAACAAAACTACCGCCAGTCGCAACGCACTGACGCGTTTCGACCCACATTGATCATCATAAGAGTACGATGCAAACTGACTATCGAGGATCAATGGGATTGCTGCTTACTTCAAGCTCGCAAACTTGATTTACAGAATTGTTACCATGACCCGCGCAAACAATTATTGTTAAATTGTATTGCCTATATATGTATGTGTGGCGAAAGTTGCAAAAACTTAATGTTCATGATTGCATAGAAATTGTGTAGCCGACATTTCAAGTCAAGTTCCATGTATCCGAGACTGCTAGATGTGAGAGCCGCATATCTAAATTTGATTTCCATATATATTCAATACGGTTTGATCCTCGATAGTCAGTTTGCCGTCGTACTCTGATGATGATCATGGAAGGACGAAACGTGTCAGTGCGTTGCGGCTGGCGGTAGTTTTGTTATGTTGTTCGAGGACTGGTTAAATACAATGGGATTGGTGTTTACTTCAAGCTCGCAAACCTCATTTAAAGAATTGTTACCACAAACCGCCCAATAAATTATTGTTAAATTGTATTGCCTCTATATGTATGTGTGGCGAAAGTTGCAAACACTTAATGTTCATGATTGCATAGAAATTGTGTAGCCGACATTTCAAGTCAAGTTCCATGTATCCGAGACTGCTAGATGTGAGAGCCGCATATCTAAATTTGATTTCCATATATATTCAATACGGTTTGATCCTCGATAGTCAGTTTGCCGTCGTACTGTGATGATGATCATGGAAGGACGAAACGCGTCAGTGCGTTGCGGCTGGCGGTAGTTTTGTTATGTTGTTCGAGGACTGGTTAAATACAATGGGATTGGTGTTTACTTCAAACTCGCAAACCCGATTTAAAGCATTGTTATCACCACCCGCGTCATCATTGACTGTTTAATTCATTCAGTAGTTTAGATTCGTTCACTTTGAGACTTTTCAAAAACTGTCCAGATCTTGACTAGGAAGAGCCACGAGACGAGGCACATTTGCTTCGGAGCCCCGTGACAATCCACTGCGCCACTCGTTAGCATACTACACGTAATTTTGACTTATGTGTCAACTTATCAGGTGGAGCCGATTTGGAATCTCTTAAGACCTGATCTGTTCTTATGCAATAGACACCATGCTATTTGTAGATGTTGCAATCAATTGAGTTGTTATGTCAGGACTTTAATTTTTTTTTCTGTATAAACCAAACACCGCATCAGTTAGTAAAGTTAACTCATGTGGTAGACCGGTTTTGTCTTTATTGGGATCTCTTCAAGTTTCCTGCAGAATTTTCCGTGAAGGGGTTCGAACAGGGGCACGTTTATAAACAAATAAATAAATTTAAAAAAATATATATGTAACTAATTAATTCTTGTTAGTCATTTTGTCGTTGCATTCTGTTAACGTCATGATAAATTCAAAATGCGTCAGTCCAGGTAATTGATTTGAGTTTTGCCCGCTTCTAGAATTGATAATAGATTTAGATTGGAGTTTACATCAAGTCTGAGAACTATTTCATTTTTACGGCAGTTCATTTTATTTAAACCTCTGCGAATATAGAATTAAACATGACGCAAAATATCGCATTCCTAAATTAGTTGTGTAAAATGCGAAGCACGTGATTTAAATTTTGGTATGAAATTTGCATCTGAAGAACATCTTGCTTATTTTTTAAAAAAAACCCTCATCCTCTCAGACGTGTCAATTCATTCCGGCTCCAGATCGATGGGTGTGCCTCGCGGTCTTGTGGCGGCCGATGCTTGCATCGACGTCTTGTTTGTACTGGACATTCTGCTGAATTTCCACACGTCATTCGTCGGGCCTGGAGGCGAGGTAATTGCCGACGCGAAGGTGATTCGAGTAAACTACTTTCGTGGCTGGTTCTGGTTGGATTTTCTTGCGTGTCTGCCCTACGAGGCTATTCAGTACATCAGCTTCACGTCTGCTCAGGTAAACAATTGAAATCAACGAGTTCTCTTAGTTTGGCATGTCCACGTGGTTGATGATTTGAGTACACATCTATTTAGGCGTAAGAATTATGTCACAGCTTTCATTATTGCATAAAATGTAGAATTTCGTGTTTATTTTAATTGAAGTTATGAGCATTACGAAATCCTATCATACATGTTGCGTAATTTCTCGCAGCACGGTGCGTAAGAAAACGGCAAATGTGCCAAACATGACCTTAACAAGAGCCGCATATATAGTCTTGCTTTCCAGATATATGCAATGCGGTGTGGTCCTCGACGGTCAGCTTGCCGTTGTATTCTGATGATGAACATGAAAGGTCGAAACGCGTCAGTACGTGCGACTGGCGGTAGTTTTGCTATGTTGTTCGACAACTGGTTAAATATGCAAGTATGTATTAGGTGTTGCGAACCTAGTGACTGGTCAAAATTCACTAGGATTGGTGTTTACTTCAAGCTCGCAAACTTGATTTAATGAATGATCTCAACTCACTTCTTAATTGTTTGTCTAACTTTAGACCAACGAATAATTAGTCAACATATAAATATTCTTTTTAACAATAAATATAATTATATTTATATATATATATATATATATATATATATATATATATATATATATATATAATGTGACACTAAATTAGTGAGCAGATGGAATGCAATTAGAAAACTTGTGACATAAGCAGACACGATTTAAAGCTTTCCCCTACAAATCTGAAGCCGTCCATATTTGCAACATATGTAATAAAATTTCAGCAAACTATTATCGATTCATTTACGAAGCCATGTGTAGACGACATGTAGTTTAAGTTACTGTGTAGTTATGCTAACAGCGAAACAAAATTATCAAGATCCTAGCAGGAGTATTCACAAATGAATTTACGTTCACCTATTCAATGTTTTTATTTAATTTCCTACGGAACAATAACTGATTTCTGATAGAGGAAAACAATGGATAGTATTTAAATGTATACTTGTACAATTTTGTATTAAGCCAATTTTTATAATTATTAATGCAGGTAAGAAATATTCTGCGTATTGAAGCAGAAATTTCTCTATACAACACGGCTAAACAATTTAATAGACTCTTCATTTTGCGGCAGGAATGTTATCACGGACAGCTAAATATGGCCACATTCTTTTCGCCAATTTTTAATTTTACTGTAAGGCACAATTTCTGAAATTGAAGCTGAAACCGAGGCGTATTGTCAGTCTTTCAGCTACGCAATAATAGCACAGTAGATGTGCATTGCGAAACCTTAATTCGCAATTTCTTTCTTCGCGATTAAATAGCAAATAGATTCGCTTATGAGTCGGTCATATACTATTGAATTGTGTGTACGCGTGTGCATGAAACATTGTTGCATGGCGGTAGTTTTGTTATGTTGTTCGAAGACTGGTTAAATACAATGGGGTCGGTGTTTACTTCAATCTCGCAAACTTGATTTAAAGCATTGTTGCATTCGTCGTTTAATTTGTGCATTCTATTTAACATAATCCTCATTACATGCATGCATTATCTGTTTAAAGTAAGAAATATTTTAATTGGGTCTATATATTTGGGGAATATAATAGCCTATTTCAAAATGTATAGTATAAATCTGTTTCATAAATATAGTTATTCTTCATCACACATATTAGCCGGCATTTAGCCTTACTTTTTGCGACATATTGCCTGTGCCATTTGAATTGGCGTAGATTTGATTTACAGAAGTTATTCCTCAAAAAAACCATCCATCTATACGTAAACGAACATTGGTGGCACGGGCGGTGATAACAATTACTATAATCAAGGCAATTCATTGAATTGCCTTTTCTAAACTATACAATTCTTAGTTTATACTGACATAGGTAAGTGGTCATCCCATCTATCATGTTTTATAAACGATCGTTAAGCCATCTATTAGAATCAAGGTTGCGAAATTGGTATAAACACTAGACCCATTATGTACCTACATTTGTCAGTATAAACTAAGAAGCATATATTGTAGAAAAGGCAATTCATCCAGTTGATGGTTTTTGTTCTTGTTGGGAACTCAGCACGTACTGGCCAGAGTTTGTTGTAATAGACATATAGGATGAGAGCCGCCGACCTTATTTACTGTACTTTATACGGGCGTTTCAGTTTTCTCCTCGTCAGCCAGTTTGTTTCACTCCCTCGATTACGACTGTAAAAGATCGTTACACGTCAGAATGTGAGACTAACATCCGTTACGCTGCATTGTGCGACTGCTAAAATTCATATCATCGATGTTTATATCAATTGTGCAAACTTTTGTTCAGATCACGTTTATAATGACTCGTACAGGCTAAAACCGTTTAATTAAATGTTTATTCTGTTCAAATTTGCTGTGAATTATATGTATTAGGCGTTGCGAACCTAGTAACAAATTAGTTCATTTGTGACCAGAAGGATAAACCAAAGGCAGCATGAACGGAAATTATAATCTCAGGCACATTCGTTTCGTGCTTACTGGCGACTGATCAGTATGAGCCGGTATTACGCCCTTTAACCACTATATATTTGGGTGAAGAATGTGGAATAATAGGACGGTACAATCTCTTAGACGAATTTGTAAAACTGCAAAAGTGAAGCTAACATCATATAGTCTACGACAATGCGACTTCAACGCTAACTCACACTATATAATATATATATCGAGTCTGTAAAGGATACTAACAATATGGCTATTGTGTTGGTAACCGATACCAACATTATTGTACCGAAAAGGTACATCGTACTAACATGGTTGCGACACAATAGCCATAGTGTTAGTATCCTTTACAGACTCGGTATATATATTATATAGTGTGAGTTAGCATTGAAGTCGCATTATCGTTGACTTTAGATTATGTTATCTTCACTATTACAGGTTTACACATTCTTCTATGAGATTGTACCGTCCTATTATTCCACATTCTTCTACCAAATATATAGTGGTTAAAGGGCGTAATACCAACTCCTACTGATGATTCGCCAGTAAGCACGAAACGAATGTGCATGAGATTATACTTTCCGTTCATGCTGCCTTTGGTTTATCCTTCTGGTCACAACTGAACTAATTTGTTAATAGGTTCGCAAAACCTAATACATACTTGCATATATATTAGTTCTTCGCAACAAACAGTATTTAACTGTAATATATTGAACTGAATGATGTCATGCTTACTGCGAAATGTGATAACTGATATCGATGAAGGCCAGAGTGTATAGTTTAACTGGAGTAACAGGTGTTCGGAAATTGTTGTAATTCTCAATATGGCTGAACTTTAGCATAAAGTTATATCCATCATGTTGGTATCATTTACCGACTCGGAAACCATAGTGTTAGTATCCGGTACTCATCGATTTCAAAGAAGGTATCAGTTACTACCACAATAGCCATAGTGTTAGTATCCTTTACAGACTCGGTATATATATTATATAGTGTGAGTTAGCATTGAAGTCGCATTGTCGTAGACTATATTATGTTAGCTTCACTATTGTAGGTTTACACATTCGTCTAGGAGATTGTACCGTCCTATTATTCCACATTCTTCTACCGAATATATAGTGGTTAAAGGCGTAATACCGGCTCCTACTGATGAGTCGCCAGTAAGCACGAAACGAATGTGCATGAGATTATACTTTCCGTTCATGCTGCCTTTGGTTTATCCTTCTGGTCACAACTGAACTAATTTGTTACTAGGTTCGCAACACCTAATACATACTTGCATACATATTAGTTTTCTGCAGCAAATAGTATTTTATTAATTAAATTGTTTGTTTTGCTCAAATCTGTAAACTGCACTATTTAAATATTAATAAAAATAAAATTACGCACAATTTTCGGTTGACTTCCATACCTTCATGTGAATACATTCCTATTCATATTTTAACAACTTCTTCTGTTTTATAAAAAAACGGTATTTTACAAGGTAGTTTTTGTCAGAATGCTGCGCTAAAAATTAATCAATAGGTAAACCATAAACGAACAAAATTTTTATACGGAATTTCTAAACTTTATTTTTAAAATTGTGCCAGTATCTTCTCTCGAGGTGCGGTGTTTTTATTGGTTTTGTATCTTTGAAAATCATATGCCTTTGCTACTTCACCGTCAGTAAAGTGACTGCTTAATAAATCCGCAGATTAATCATTCGTGTGTTTGTTGTCAATTGTGCATAGACGACACGTAATCTGATGGACGGTCTGCGACTAATTCGCTTGCTGCGCATTGCCAGGGCCGTTCGCCGTCTCGACCAATACATGGAACACGTGCGAGCACTTCTCATCCTCATGATTCTCTGCTTCTTCACTCTGGCGCACTGGTTCGCCTGCCTGTGGTATATTGTTGGCGTCTCCGATCTGGAGCGGCACATTCATTTCGGGTGGATACCGCGCGCCTACAACGACTCGCTTGCACCCTTTCATGCCAGCATGCTACGCCAACGGATGCCTAATTTTACAAAAACCAGCTTAGGAAATAACTTGATAGCGAATCAAATAACAGGTTCACAAGCATGATAATTATTATTAAATAAAAATTAATTATGTATTCATAAACATGTGCAACCAGTAGACAGAATGGCTCTGTTAAATAGATTTACCAGTGGCATTCTACAATAAGTCAGCCTTTAAAATTGATCAGAATCACAATAAATGCGTTATTAAACAATTAAAGAGCTATTGCGCACCTATTAACAAATTGGACCAAACAGGCAAAGAGGGATATGCCAGTCAGCATCAACAAGAAGTGTAACCTCGTGTACATATGTATTTCGTACTTAGTGAGCGACACCTGAGTAGCAGACGATACTCGGCACTACACCTAACATATACTTGATCAAGAAATGTGTCGGACAGGTGAACGGTAAAATTCACCAATATGGCTGTTTATTCAAGGATTAATTGAGTTTATCTGGTTCAAAGTACCTCCTATATACTTGCCAACACTCACATTCTGTTCCACAGGTACTGCATCAACATCATACGTTACAATTTCCATCAGTCTCTGCATCCACCGTTTAATTCTTCTTTATTTTCATCTGTTATTAGTTAGCCATTTAGTACGTTATTCAGTAAGACTGTTAAATAATTACTTAGATAGTTCGTTAGGTAATTAAATATTTAGCTAGTTAGTTAGTTAGTTAGTTAGTTAGTTAGTTAGTTAGTTAGTTAGTTAGTTAGTTAGTTAGTTAGTTAGTTAGTTAGTTAGTTAGTTGGTTAGTTAGTTAGTTAGTTAGTTAGTTAGTTAGTTAGTTAGTTAGTTAGTTAGTTAGTTAGTTAGTTAGTTAGTTAGTTAGTTAGTTAGTTAGTTAGTTTGCTAGTTAGTTAGTTAGTTAGTTAGTTAGTTAGTTAGTTAGTTAGTTAGTTAGTTAGTTAGTTAGTTAGTTAGTTAGTTAGTTAGTTAGTTAGTTAGTTAGTTAGTTAGTTAGTTAGTTAGTTAGTTAGTTAGTTAGTTAGTTAGTTAGTTAGTTAGTTAGTTAGTTAGTTAGTTAGTTAGTTAGTTAGTTAGTTAGTTAGTTAGTTAGTTAGTTAGTTAGTTAGTTAGTTAGTTAGTTAGTTAGTTAGTTAGTTAGTTAGTTAGTTAGTTAGTTAGTTAGTTAGTTAGTTAGTTAGTTAGTTAGTTAGTTAGTTAGTTAGTTAGTTAGTTAGTTAGTTAGTTAGTTAGTTGAAGTTAGTTAGTTAGTTAGTTAAGCTAGCTGTCAGCTAGCTAGCTTAGTTAGCTTAGGTTGCCAGTTAGCTAGTTAGTTGGGAGTTAGTTAGGTTAGGCTTAGCCAGTTAGCCAGCTGAAGTTAGGCTTAAGTTAGTTAGTTAGTTAGCTAGTTAGTTAGCTAGTTAGGTAGTTAGTTAGTTGAAGTTAGTTAGTTAGTTAGCTAGCTAGCTAGTTAGCTAGTTAGTTAGTTAGTTAGTTAGTTAGTTAGTTAGTTAGTTAGTTAGTTAGTTAGTTAGTTAGCTAGTTAGTTAGTTAGTTAGTTAGTTAGTTAGTTAGTTAGTTAGTTAGTTAGTTAGTTAGCTAGTTAGTTAGTTAGTTAGTTAGTTAGTTAGTTAGTTAGTTAGTTAGTTAGTTAGTTAGTTAGTTAGTTAGTTAGTTAGTTAGTTAGTTAGTTAGTTAGTTAGTTAGTTAGTTAGTTAGTTAGTTAGTTAGTTAGTTAGTTAGTTAGTTAGTTAGTTAGTTAGTTAGTTAGTTAGTTAGTTAGTTAGTTAGTTAGTTAGTTATTTTTTTTTTTTTTTTTTTTTTTTTTTTTTTTTTTTTTTTTTTTTTTTTTTTTTTTTTTTTTTTTTTTTTTTTTTTTTTTTTTTTTTTTTTTTTTTTTTTTTTTTTTTGCTAAGATGGAAACGTTGCGCATTCGTGGTTTCTAATGGAAGACAGAGTGGTGCAATGTGCAATCAGTTGTGAGTTTGAGTTACTCATCAAGAAAAGCAAGAGTCTACTTTTTAAATTTCAATTATGAATCGGATATTTGGAAGCTATTTATTAACCATATTAAACAGGTTCTCAGTGTGGACACAGCTACCACCATTTATACGAGACTACTAGATGTGACATCTGTGTATCTAAGTTTGCATTCCAAATATCCTCGCTAATCAGTTTTCCGTCGTACTCTGATGATCATCATGGAAGTTCGAAACGCGTCAGTGAGTCAATTTGTATACCCATTTATTTATATAAGGATACATTTTCAAGCTGTACTCAAATTAGTGATTCCCTATCAGCTTCAACACGTTGACTAACCATTTATCTAATTCATGCTTTGACGTATCTGCTTTTGAAACAATAGGTCGTCAAAGATTTGCGGATTCGTGCGTCTTCGGAAAGGCATACATTCTAGGGGTCTGTGTTCCAATTGGCGCCAATTGATTGTGTTAAGGTTGGGATAACTAAGTAGAAACGACACACTCTCTCTGTTTTAGTCATTGCATCACGTTTTATCTATAAATTAAGTCATCCCCATTAGAACCATACTCATCAAAGTGAATGCCAACAAAGCCCGACCCATTGTCTGATGACAAGGTAATACGATCACGGTCATTGGTCAATTCTCGTAAGGCCACCATGTGTGATTCACTGAACTCGGGTATCGTTCACTGTGACCAATTTTAGACTGGTGCCAAATGTCAAGGAGTTTTACTTTAAGACATCATTTGATGTCATTTCAATTCGCTTTAAAATCAGCTCACTGTGTGAAAAGCGATACAAACTCTGCTTCTGCTGTTTTATAATTTTCTTTGCCAATATTTCATACCAATTTTCTATCACCGAGAGCCTTAACAAGTAGGGGATAAACTTCATGAAATCTAAAAGCCAACCTAATGCCCTGACTTTACCTGATCTGCGTATTGAACGAAACAGGCTGAGTTCCAATTGGTTTGTTACGGCGTGTATTGGCGGACGCTGTCATCATTTCAACCATCATCGCAAATTTCCTCTTTGCTGATGTATAATTTCTGCATATAATCCCAGTTAATCCCGTTTGCTTTTAGGAAAATTTTAATAAAAGGTATTAGATGCCACAAACGAGTTGAGTTATAGCGAAAATAAAATGGCCTTTTTCGTAACTGAATTGTGTAGACGTTCTACACAAAGTGTGTGCGCTAAATGCAAGATTTATTTATCAATTCATGTTAAAAATGTGTATTTATTGAAATTAATTCTTAAATGGGCACGGGACAACCTATGTTATTCATTCATTAAACCGGTTTGTGTACAATAGTTAATTCCCCCTAGACTGGGTTCCATTGTAATAAGGCAAGCTTGATTAATCTGAAACAAGTTAATGTTTATTCGAGACCTGGTTCGAAAGGTTTGATTCCCTAGAACCAACAATTTTCTCTAATTTACAATTACCATCTACTACCTTAAGGAATTTTTAATTTTTAACAACTCAAAATATATTTATGTGTAATTAAACTTATTTATATATTGAAATGCAAAACAAATAGAAAATCTAAAATGAGATTTTTTTTAAAATGACCGATTTATGATGTGTGTTCATCATCACCAGTTCTGATTCATTGCTCGAACCTGAGCACGTCTCCTCCGGAAACTGGTGCTCTAACCAATGTCACACTACACACACACACACACACACACACTTTTCAGTTACTTACTAACCAATGTTTCTAGGTTTGCCTCTCCTTTATTTGCAGTATATGTGGCATCTATTTAGACCCAA
This sequence comes from Eudiplozoon nipponicum, assembly GCA_029291075.1. Taxonomy (NCBI): domain Eukaryota; kingdom Metazoa; phylum Platyhelminthes; class Monogenea; order Mazocraeidea; family Diplozoidae; genus Eudiplozoon; species Eudiplozoon nipponicum. The sequence goes on along the minus strand of JAQBSW010004938.1, from coordinate 12,282 downwards.
AGTTCCAACTAACCATCCACAATCTGTCATTATAGAACAGACAACTATAAATATTTAATTTTAAAATAAGTTCAGAAGGAATTTTTTTAAATCCTTTACGCCTACGCTTTCATTTAACACTTTTCTACTCAAATTCGGGGTCTTTTTGAAGGTTTCAATTTTACCTCTAATTCATGTAGTCTACGTTTTTTTCTCATGAGGATGGCGTTATTTTTTGTTTTTTTACTTCATCCAAACGAATGACATTCCGCCTCACTGTAGCATACTGACATCCCGTTGACCAGGTCACATCAGAATATACTTCAAATTATCTGCTTTCCTAATTAAGCGCGTTTTTAGAACGTCGATTCAAATGTTTTACAAACAAGCATTGTGTGTCCATTTCTCGTCGGTCAGGTTTAAATGTATTCAGGAAGTAAAATCATGAAGGACATCAAAGTCTGTGTGGTCTTGTAAATCTTGTTCAGCCAAGGCTAGTTAACAATCAAGAAAAGGAAGTGTTTTGCTGCCTAGAAAATGCTGTAATTTCATTGTTTGCAAAAGTGACAGTTAGAAGGTCACCAAAAAAGCAACTGGACATTTAATTTAACCTGCAATCTGATTGAAATTTAATTGATTTATATATTGCTCTTAATCGCACCGGAATATAATTTGCATTTAAAATCACTAGTGTCAATATTTAACGCTCGAAATTGTTTATGTGTGTAAGTATGTGATTTTCTGTACGCATATATTTGTGTGTGTATGTATGTACGATAAAAATGATTTTAATATACCATTGCGCATGAGTCCGTACCTTTCCTCTACCAATTTCGAAATGGCAATTCATCCAATAGACCGGTTTATTCCCTATAGGGAACTCATCATGTACTGGCCAGAATTTGCCGCGGACAGGACTCGAACCTGGGCACGTCTGCTTCGGAATTTGGTGCTCTAACCACTGAGCCACCATGTCGCACACTACGCTGCACACAATTTTCAGTTATATACCAACAAATGTAACGTGGTTAGTTTATTTTTCCTTTATGTGGAGCTCATATGGCATCCATCTAGACCCAAACTTCCAACTAACCATCCCCGATCTGTCATTAATCAACAGACATCACACTACATGGGGAAATGGCATTGAAATGAACATTTATTTAATTAAACGAACATTGTTTGCGCGGGCTGTGAAAACAATCATTATAATCAAGGTTGCGATCTTGCTCAGTGGTTAGAGCACCAGATTCCAAAGCAGACGTGCCCAGGTTCGAGTCCTGTCCGCGTCAAATTCTGGCCAGTCCATGATGAGTTCCCTATAGGGAAGAAACCGGTCTACTGGATGAATGGCCTTTTCCACACTATACAATACTTAGTTTATACTAACATATTCAAGTAATTAATGAGTCAGGTGCTTATATCAAGGTTTCACCTATGATTATATTAAATAGAAATCAAATTGTGACTACACGTCTGCAATTGCGTAAAACATCGTTGAGACCTCACACGTATGTTCTCTAGACGTAGCATTTAAAATAATTACTAAATTTAATAAAAGAGGTGATTTAACCCCATACGAAGCTTTGTGGATAAACAAACTGCAGTCGGATTTATGCAAGCAGAAGAAGCATGTTCAGGCATTGAGCTTGAACTGGAGGTGACGCACGCAATTGATTAGTTGTTTCCCTTATTTCACACTCTCTCCATGTTTATATTTTTCTACCTTATTTTGTTTTTCAATTTATTTATATAAAGAGTTGATATATGCAGATACTTAGAGAAAGAATATGAGAAGGTTAGGTTCGTGTATCTGATCATTGTTTCTATTTTTGCACATGGAAGGAAATATATATATATATATACATATTTCTTATATATATACTATATATATATATTAGACAGTAATCGTGAAGTTATCTCAAATCTTAACTAAATAGTCAAGACAAACTGATTTATAGCTCCAGGCCTCTTTCACAATGACAAGAATTTTGCAACTTGTTCGCCATCCATCATGCTGTCTTGTAAATATTGCACAGGCGGCCTACTTATCAGTTACGGTAAAGACTGTCTCTGTAGACGAGATTCGTGGAACAGCTGTTCCAAATCTCAACCAATCATCTATCCATCGTAATCTTATTCTGGATTACAGTTAAATACTGTTTGTTGCGCAGAGCTAATATATATGCAAGTATGTATTAGGTTTTGCAAACCTAGTAACAAATTAGTTCAGCAGCATGAACGGAAAGTATAATCTCGTGCACATTCGTTTCGTGCTTACTGGCGACTCATCAGTAGGAGCCGGTATTACGCCCCTTAACCACTATATATTTGGTAGAAGAATGTGGAATAATAGGACGGTACAATCTCCTAGACGAATGTGTAAACCTGCAATAGTGAAGCTAACATCATCCAAAGTCAACGACAATGCGACTTCAATGCTAACTCACACTATATAATATATATACCGAGTCTGTAAAGGATACTAACACTATGGCTATTGTGTTAGTAACTGATACCTTTTTGAAATCGATGAATACCGGATACTTTGGTTTATGCTTCTGGTCACAACTGAACTAATTTGTTACTAGGTTCGCAAAACCTAATACATACTTATTCTGGATGACGGGATTCAAAACACGTCAGCTTTTGAAGCGTTTTATGTTAGAGATTTATTTGATTGATATCTGACAATTATTGTTAATTTGTTGTTAATTTTTACAACCATCTCATCTAAATATATGAACATTTTCACTATTAGTTTCACTATATTATGTTAACATTGATTATGATGATGATGATGTTGAGCATCCAAATGAACACCTTATTTAATTAATAAAGACAAGATAATTTCGCGCATTTTCCTTAAAATAAATGTCATGCTAACTTCCGAATTCATTGAAAGCACTATAAAGTAAGCAACTTCATCTATTTGCCTAACTTTAATGCTGCTAACTCCCACCTAAACAATTAATGATTGCGTGGGTGGTGGCAAAAATTCTTTAAATCAAGTTTGCCAGCATGAAGTAAACACCAATCCCACTGTATTTTACCAGTCTTCGAAAAACATAGCAATATTACTTTAAGCTCGCAAACTTGATTCAAAGAATTTTTCCACCACCCGCGCAATCATTGATTGTTTAATTTGTACTACTATATATATATATATATGTGTGTGTGTGTGTGTGTGTGTTTGTGTGTTTGTTCGTGGCGAAAGCTACAAACAACTAATTTTCAATGACTGACTACATTGAAATTATGCAGCAAGGAAATTTCAGTCTCGTGCAATGTATGCAAGACTACTAGAGTTGAAACACATATCTAATTTTTCTTTTCATATATATGCTATTGCAGTTTCATCCTCACTAGTCAGTTTGCTGTCGTACTCTGAGGATGATCATGGAAGGTCGAAACGCGTCAGTGCGTTGCGACTGGTGGTATTTTTGCTATGTTGTTTGACGTCTGGTTGAATACAATTGGATTGGTTTTTACTTCTAGCTAGCAAACTTGATTTAATTAATAACTGTCACCTAGGTATAAACCAAGCGTACTAAACTGCTTCTCAATAATTTATACCAATTGGGTCAAATGGAAGGCGCTTATTATTCAAGTTTATTCCCAATGTATGCTTATCATCTTTTCTGGTTCTATGTCTGGCTCGTTGATGTTCCCAGAGCCTCCTCTAATACGTCCTGTACAAAGCTTGTGTTATTTACTTGAATATTTAACAGACGAATCGGCTGGTAATCAATATGGTCAGTTGCCTGAACTGGTCAAAAATAGGCGATTCAAACGAAGCCCAACGTTGAGCCAATCAGATTCGGATATTTGGTCAGACGGTCGAGGTGAAAAACCAGGCAGGAAACACCGTTCTCATCCAGAAGTATGGCGCAGCAACGGCTCCATTACTGGTGGAAACAGCCAAGTTGACCCAGCTAGTACTGCTGTCGATGACACAGCGTGGCGAGCTGAAGTGGACCTTCAACTAGTGCGACTGCCATTGGCGACGGCCAGAGAAAAATTCTCCGCCTACCTGACTTCGTTGTATTTCTGTCTGTCATTGCTAACAACAATAGGCTTCGGGAATGTTGCTGCCTTCACGGAGACGGAGAAGATGCTCTGCATTCTTTATATGATGATCGGAGGTAGACACACTATTTTGCTTTTACATTTGGCTTCCGCCGCCAAACGGTTTAATTTAACATGCTAAAGCAGGAGGGTGATATTAATGAATACAAAAAAGTTTAACCAAGCGCCGTCCGGAGAGTATACCAATCGGTAGAACGGATTCCAGACCAACTGTAATGAATTTAATAGCTCTACGAGTATCTTTAAAAGTGTCCCCCTGAACTGCAGTGGAATTCCGAAGAAACACACATTTTCACCTTAGTATGAATCGGAGCTACAATTATTGGTATAACTGAGTAAAACCAAGATTATGTAACCATTAATAAGTAACAAAGATTCCAAAGATGACTAAAACGCATTTAATCGTTGTTAAAAGCTTGACGAGTTCCACCGAGGGTCATTCAATACGAATCCTTACTACTGCGACCTGACTGTTCAATATTTACAGTTTGGGCTGCGTAGAGAATGTTTTTGTGCTTCGTAACATAATATATCATGTTTCTTTCATGCTGACCTATATCCGACCTCCACTGCTCATTATTTGATTATTTTGTTTCGTCTACGCGTCTTTTGATACATTTTGTTGATGTAGCCTTGGTGTATGCTACGATTTTCGGAAACATCACAACAATTGTTCAGCAAATGTACGCCAATCGCACGCGATACAACGACATGATGAAAGGCGTCAAAGAGTTCCTTAAAATTCACGAGGTTCCCGCAGAGTTGGGTGAACGCGTCATTGATTACATCACGTCTTCTTGGGCAATCACAAAAGGCATTGACACCATTAAGGTGGGTCCGAGGGCAGAGCGCCCTGAGATTATTTGAAATTACTAGTGACAGGTTTTCGGATATTTTCGTGTTCGATAAAAATGCGGAAATATAAACCATTTATTTTAGCTTTTACAACAAATTAAAAGCAAAAATATAATTTTAACGATATTTTACATTTTTCCGCATTTCTTAATCATAATACATTTGAATTTCTAGTGCAAGTTTTGTTATCCATAGCATTTAATGGAAATAGATTCCATTCCAGTTCACTTACTAAGAAGAAAAAATGGGTAAAGCGCACATATTGTTGTGTCAGGTTTCGCCAACAGGCGCCTGGCGGTAGTTTTGTTATGTTGTTTGACGACTGGTTAAATACAATGGGATTGGTGTTTACCTCATGCTGGCCAACTTGCTTTAAAGACTTTGCCACCACCTGTACAATCAATTATTGTTTAATGGGATGGCGATCCCGTTAAGTCATGATATCATTTATCATTTGTTGAAAAAAAATCATAAATGCCATAACTGATAGATTAGTTTTATAAAATCCTGTCTAAACAGGGAATTTTTTCATATTTAAACAATTTATTCCTAATGTGAAAAATTTCCTAGATCATTTTTCGCAATTTTGTGAACCTAAATATTTAATCGAAGTTAACTTCACGTTTACTGACTCAGTCGCAAAATAACACCCAAGAAAACAGTCATTATCCGATCAAACTGTGGTCAGTTTATAAGATAGCAGCATTCAGAATTGCACAGTCCAAATTTCCAAGTGCTCGCTCCTGTTGAATAGACGCAGAAAGCACTAAACAAATTTGCACAAATGATATATATATATATATATATATATATATATATATATATATATATATATATATATATATGTGTGTGTGTGTGTGGTACGTTGGTCTTGAAGTCGTGTGTTCAAGGATTTCATGAGGTTAGCTTCCTTACTGCGTAATACCGGCTCCTACTGAGGAGTCGCCAGTAAGCATGAGAGTATTCCTTTTGTTCTTACTCTCTTTGGTTTTTCCTTTTGGTCGTATTTGAACTAATTTGTTGCTAGGTGTACCACGCCTAATACACAATTGCGTATAAATTAGTTCACAACAAACAGTGTATAACTGTCATAAGATTAGTCGCATTTTTGTTTCTATTTTGATGTCGTATGAGTTAAAGTATCAGTTTCGTCTAGCCAACCTCCAATTTTTACTGGTACACTAAATAAGCATTTGCATTGCAACTGGCGGAAAATGTTCTTCTATCCTGAGTTTCATACGTAAACATATGCTAAACAATAAATCTAATTTCAAGCAAACCAAGCATTTCTCGATATGTACGTAGGAGATAACTATGTAACGAAATTTTCTAGAATAAGCTACCTACGGGAAAAGATAATAATAAATTTTATCAAATAGAAACTTTCTTTCTCGTTTTCCTCCTCAAGTATCTACACCTATATATATATATATATATATATATATATATATATATATATATATATATATATATATATATATATATAAAAAGAAAAAGCAGAGAGCATTAAAATGGAGAAGTGTGAAAATACGGAATAACCCATCAGTTGTTTACATCATTTGCAGCTCAGGCCAATGTCACCGTAATTGTCTCGTTTTTCTGATTAAATGTGTAGATTATGCTGAAAACACCACCCCGCACACTCTATTACACACACACACACATATATATATATATATATATATATATATATATATATATATATATATAACAAGGAATCCCGCCGTTTTTTTGCAGATCAATAAATAACCAGTTGTAAATACTCGAATAAAAAATTAGGAATAAACCGGTGTCGCGTCAGATACTTTTTATATTTAGCTCTGCACGTTGAAAGTGCACTATGAATTTCATTAACGCGCCCATTCCAAGCGGATATCTGCTATTTGTTTAATCGCGCCGGTTCTGGAAAACAAATAAATGGACAATTTTAAGCTTAGCTATGCTGAGTTGAGCCTAAATCCCATGGCACTGGTGAATCGTAGCCTGTGACATTCAAATTTAACATGGAACGTTTTGACAGCCTTCAGTTGCTAAGATGAGCTTCAGTCTGGTAGACAAGTGCTATGATTTAGCTGTTATAAATCATCATCATCATCATCATCATCACCTGCAGCTGAATACTTGACGGTCGAATGCTGCTTAATGCATTTTCTTCTGGCATGTCATCGTTTTCGGTATGTGACTAATGATGGTACTCACCAAAACAGTGTGTTTTCTGCAGAAGACTGTCTGTCCACATTTGCTTCACGATGGCGCACGGACAATTCGATCTTGACTTTATGCATTGGGCACTGGGGAAATGTTTAGTAAATGAGAGCTAATGAAATGTTGTTTCATCTCTCACCTCTTTTTTCTTCTCATACCTCATGCCCTCCCTGCATCTGTTTGACTCTCTCCAGTTCTCCGAATTCCACTGTCGCAAATTATGCCTCTTTTCCATTATCTCCGTCTTTTGCACATATTATCTGTTATTCTGCGCTTCATTTTTAATCTCGCTCTCTTGCCTTCTTCCTTTGTACTTTATTCTCGCTATTTTATACTGCTTTCAACACTCCTTTCCTTTCTCTTACTTTTTCTCTCTCCCCATATATTTCTTCATTTTTTCTTTTATATTTCTTGCTCTGCATCTTTCAGACTTCTACTATTTAAAAACATTTCTTGCATCCACTCTCACATCGTGTTTTATCTGCACTTACTCCATTCTTTCGTCTCTTGTTATTTTTATCTTTACTTGTCTGTTTCCAATTATATCCTGCTATCCCTTGCATTCTAATTAATGCCATTAATTACCTTATCTTACATATCCTGTATCTCCCTCTTTGTCACTGTCTTTCTATTACTTTCGCGTTTTGCTTCCTTTTCTCTCTCTCTCTCTCCTTTATATATATATATATATATATATATATATATATATATATATATATATATATATATATTCTCTAACTAGGAAGAAAAAAAAACATAAATAACGAAGTGGATAACTGCCATTTATTTCGAAAATATTAAAAATTCTGGGTTTTCATATGGTTATGGTGGTGGCAACAAATCTGACTCGGTTTCACTTCTATTTCCTGTTTGGGCTGATTAATAAATGTTTATGTGTTTGTGTCTGTGTGTGTGCCAGTTTGCATGTAAAGGTCATTCTCGCTGTATTACAAAGTGATGTTTGAGATCTGGTCATTTTTCTATGTAGATGAAAGACTTCAAATGGAAGTTTAGTATTCTCGACATAAATGGCCATTATTCTCTTTGTTATTAATGTGTTTTTTCTTCCTAATTATAAATATACTGTGTAATATTCGAAGACAATGGGCATTATATAGATATTCATTTCTAGAAACTTGTCGAGAAAGTCTGAAATAAACGGTTCTTGTATCGAATACATTTTGATTTTATATTTGGACACAGTGAGGATATTAAACATTTTGTTTAAGCAGACAGTCAAAAAGGAAGGAAACTTTATTTAGTTCTCTCCTTCTCTTTTTCCTAGGTCCTTCCATTATTTATCTCTTTATTTTCTAACGTTACACAATGTCTCGCTGGTCATATTTTTCTGTTCTCTGTCTCTCCCTCTCTCTATCTTTCTCTCGCTTTCTCTCGCTTTCTCTCGCTTTCTCTATTACTAGTTTATCCAAGTCCTAATCTTTTTGAGTGGGGTTTACTTTGTATCTTTCGTACTGTTTGCATTTCTCTTTTCGTTCATTTCTTTCTTTTTAAAGATGCAACAATTTATTCATGACTTTTCTTCGTTTTCATTCGAAATTTTTATCCTTCTCCTCTTCTCTCATTTTTTCCCCTACATTAAGTGTTCTACCTCTCTATCTTCCTTCATTCGACTTTCATCTTGCTCTTTCCACAAATTTGTTTCTGTTAAATTTTCTACATTTCTCTCTTCCCCACTGTTTTTCTCTTTTCCTTTGCTTACTTGCTACTCTTTTAACGTTTCTCTTTTTCGTCCCATGCATTGTTTTCTCTCCTTTTACCCTCAATTTTAATTTAATGGGCTAATCAACTGTTCGCATCGTTGGCTGTTACGTGTAGGAATATTTTCCCCGCGTGTCGTCGTTGGTTTCACCTTGTTCCCCAATTTTGTTCCATCCCCTTCGTGACAGCGCAGGGTGTGCGGATTGCAGAGTTGAATGCTCATATTGTTTCGAAATTTCTGTCTCCGTATGTGCAGCTGTTTTCTCCTCTTCAATGTGTTGCCAGTCCGATTGAATGTTTGTTGAGTCTGGTCGAGAGGGGTGTTTCGCCTCGCCTGGATGATAGTAAATTATTGTTGGAATGCGTGATTCGTGGCCAATCGATTAGATAATCATTTTGATGAAACATTTGTATGTTTGTGGTTTTATGTAAAGGGCTTCATAAATGTATAATCATTTGTAGGCTTTTGCTTTATCTAGATTTGAGAAATTGGTCGAATTTGTTGGGTGCCCGTTTCCAATAAAGGATCGGATAAAGCTGTATTTCCTGACGGTGTCAATCGTTTTTCAATCAATTTCTGCGGTAAATGTTGTTGGGTTCTGTTGATCAACTCCTTCTTCGCACGTCCAATATACGTGCTACAGCTCATTTTAAAGACTGTGACCGATTAGGAGAGAATTGGCAATTGATCTTTGGCATCCAACCTCACGATTGTCTGTGTGCTGACCGTAATTGAAGTGTTTTTTTCTTCCTAATAGGAAATATGATGCATTTGTGTATTGCTAATATTCAAAGCAGCAAATTGTTTTCTGCATTGAACCAACAGTTATCTGGACTTTTTAACCTTTTTCTCGCAGGTGCTCAATTATTGTCCAAAAGACATGCAGGCCGACATCTCTGTGCACATGAATCGGTGTGTATTCAACACGCATCCGGCCTTCCGTCTGGCAAGTGACGGCTGTCTGCGCTCTTTGGCCGTGAAGTTCCGCACGTTGCACACGGCGCCCGGCGACATGATAGTACATCAGGGCGAGTCTGTTGACCAGCTCTGCTTTATTGTGTCTGGCTCCCTTGAGGTTCTTCAAGACGACGAGGTGGTCGCCATTCTCAGTAGGTCGAAATTGTTTCTCCCGCCATTGCCTAGTCTGCCTATCAAAGCAGTTTATCTCTCACTTTTCATACCTTGATACAACAAAAAAACGGGCCAGTTTTGCTGCCGGATATTTGTGCCAAACCAATCACAGGAAACATCCGGACTACCGCATTAATGCTTCCGTTTGTCTTGCAGCGGTGCCGATTAACTCTCCACTAACTTTCCCCTCCTCTCCAATGTGAAATTAAACGATAGTTAATTCACATTGAAACTACGTCAATAACTCGGTTCCAGGGACATTTCCTTTTTTATAATTGAACCCTTGCGAAATATCAGCACTTGGCGCTACAATTTGTCCTCGTTTAGCCAATTCTGATTTCCTGTTTTGAAAGCTAGATTTAGTTTACTTTGCTTGCCGCGTTCCTTTTGAATGGGCCATCCATAAATCCCGGATTATACATCTCCATGCCGGGCGGTTGGCAGCCATTTCGGAACATCGAACATTCCAACACCCGAAATAAATAGGTGTATTAGCGCTGATACAGAGCGCGTCGCTTGCCGGGGACGCCGTAGCATGAACGGTATTTGTGACATGTCATGGAGTTTCTTGGGAATTCGGTACAAGTGGAGTTACAGCTCCTGTTGCAGGCAGTACACCTACGGGCAAGTATTTAAATCAAGTTTTCGTAATTGAGGTAAACACCAATCCCATTGCATTTAACCAGTCCTGCAAACCATATAGCAAAACTACCGCCAGCCGCAACGCAATAACGCTTTTCGATCTTACATGATCGTCATCAGAGTATGACGGCAAACTGACTAGCGAGGATCAAACCGCAATGCATCATATATATATATATAGAAAGCAAAATTAGATATGCTGCTCTCACTTCTAGTACTTGACTGCAAATGTGAGCTGCACACTTTCCATGCAGTCACGAAAATTACCGTTTTTAAGCTTTCGCCACAAATATAGATAGATAATGCAATTTAACAATCATTGATTGCGCAGACAGTTGTAACAAATGCCTTAAATCAAGTTTGCGAGCTTGAAGTAGACTGTTGATCATGGAAGATCGAAACGTGTAAATACCTGTGACTGAAGATACTTTTTCCAATGTTGTTCGACGACTGGTTAAATACATTGGGTTTGGTGTTTACTTCAAGCACGCAAACTTGATTTAAAGAATTGTTACCACCACCCACGCAATCAATGATTGTTTAATTGTATTATCTGCTAACGATTATTTCCTGATGAAAGGTTTGTCATAGTTGTGTTTTAAAACTTTTTTCTGGTATAAGCGTACATTCTACGAAATTTTCATATTTAAAACAGTCCTTTATATGCAAATTTAATGACCAATCTTATAATTAGCCAAAGAAAGCTGAATTATAAGTGCTTTACTTTTCTAAATTTAAGCGAAATTCGTGGGATTGGTGTTTACTGCAATATCGCAAACTAGATACAAAAATAATTATTATCACCGCCCGCGCAACCAATATTCGTTTAATTGTTATTAATCGTTTGAAAAAAAAAAAAAAAAAAAAAAAAAAAAAAAAAAAAAAAAAAAAAAAAAAAAAAAAAAAAAAAAAAAAAAAAAAAAAAAAAAAAAAAAAAAAAAAAAAAAATTACAGTTAAATACTGTTTTGTTGCGAAGAACTAATTTATATGCAAGTATGTATTACGTTTTGCGAACCTAGTAACAAATTAGTTCAGTTGTGACCAGAAGGATAAACCAAAGGCAGCATGAACGGAAAGTATAATCTCATTCACATTCGTTTCGTGCTGCCTTTGGTTTATCCTTCTGGTCACAACTGAACTAATTTGTTACTAGGTTCGCAAAACCTAATACATACTGGATGAATTGCCTTTTCTACACTATACAATTCTTAGTTTATATACGGCATTGTGGCTCAGTGGTTATAGCACCTGATTTCTAAGCACACGTGCCCAGGTTCAAGAACTGTCCGCGGCAAACTCTGGCTAGTACATGATGAATTCCCAAAAGGAAAGGTTTGTTGGAATTACTGACGAAAATCTTGGCAACTGAAGGGTCTGTTAGATATAAATGATAAATAGTTGCCATATATGTATATATATATATATATATATATATATAATTTGGAAGAGAAAACGAATTTAATAACAAAGTGGATATTGGCCGGGTTATTTTGAGAATTCTCGACAACACTTAAGATTATTTTTTGTTGAGTATTCTCAAAATAAACCGGTCATTATCCACTTTGTTATTAAATTTGTTTTGTCTACCTTTCACAAACTTTACTGTGCGATACTCGAAGGAAATGGACATTATAAAAGAATATATATATGAATATATATA
>JAQBSW010004937.1:0-62935 GCA_029291075.1 Eudiplozoon nipponicum | reverse complement strand
ATACTAATTTTACGTTTTCGTTTAATTAAGTAAATGAGAACTGGATGAATTGCCTTTTCCAAAATATACAATACTTAGTTTATACTGATAAATGTATGCACATAAAGGGCCATGTGTTAACATTATGATCGCAAGCTTGATTAAAAGTGACAGTAACACTGAGTAAAGTCTAACAAAGAAGTTGGAGCCAGTGACCTGTCTTGAACAGTGGTTTCCAGTAGTGTTTTGGACCAAATAGCTACCAAATGATAGCTATTCTATTAGAACTGTCGACAGCTTATATTATTCTGGCAAAAGCAGTAGATATTCTTTGTTCTTGACTACATAGGAATTGTGCAGCCGACATATCCAGTCAAGTAATATGTATGCTGGAAGTGAGAAACGCATACCTGACTTTGCGTAGCTTACACGTGCATTGCAGTTTGATCTTCGTTAGTCTGTTTTCCGTCGTAGTCTTTTGATGACCACGGAATGTCGAAACGCGTCAGTACGCGTGTCTGACGGTAGTTTTACAATGTTGTTCGACAACTGCTAAATTCAATAGGATTAATGTTTACCCCACGCTTGCGAATTTGATTTAAAGAAATGTGCATTTAAAATATTAGCTTTGCATAAATGAGACTCGATCAATAAGTGTTTGGTTATCATTTCAATTAGCAAACCAAATAACCGGTTAGTAGATGAAAATAATCATGTCTAACTTACAGGACCAGCTGTAGCCCCAAGCATTGTGACACTGTCCTCCATTCCTACAGACGGACACGAAGCACGGCCGTACTGCCCAGTCGCCAGTCTCTGCAGCAGCTCATCTTTGAAGCGCTTGCGCTCTCTTACCCTACTGACATGACCATCAGACAACTCAGTGTCGCCCTCAACCAAATCCTCGTCATCGTTCTCCTCCTCTTCATCATAGACGCTTCTGCAAAACGTTGACTCCATGACATCATTTATCGACTGTTGACCGTCGCCAAGTGTAGCAGCACTAGAATACCGTGTGTTGTTTGGAGTAGTATGATCCTCGGCAGACGGGGATGCCTGACGAGAATTCGACCGTGTACGAACCAAATCCAGATGGTCGCAGAGACCTGTTAGTTGACTAGACAGCAAAAAAATTACGTAAGCTCGCAAATATTTGACATTAAAATACCCCATGTTCATTACAACATTTTAATATAAAATAACTTATTATATACAATCCTAACCCATCCCGCCTCCACCATCAATTTATAAGCGCAGGCAGGTATATTCAAAAATTGAAGGATCAAAGGTTGTCACAACAATTGAATGGTGTCAGTTTGTGCCAATGATAATCTGAGAACAACTATGCCATGTGTCTCCAACAGCAACTGGCAACCAAAGTTCGGCCACTGGCTTGGAACTGCTGGATCTGCAATTGCTTAGCAGCCAAAGAACGAAGGCATTAGGCAACTCCTCAAAAACAGACATCTGGTTATGTTTTTCAATTCAACCACGATCAGCAAACCAAATGAGAATGGAATCTTTTAATCCAAACGCTCTACACCGCGTGGACAGAATGTCCAAAGATAGAAGGGATTTCGAGATGCAGCCCACAATAAAAAAGTTAATTTATCTTTCTTTTGAAATGGCACCTGGCGCCGTAAATGTTAATAGTATCTTCAAGAAAAAAATGCCGAGAAGTACCGGAAACACCGCGCTTTCCCTATTCTCAAAAAATTCCGATACGCCAACCATAGTGAGCAATGTGCCCAGGTATTCGCAATAAACCGCATATCCAGGAGAGGGACAACCTTGGACATATATGAAGCCGTCTTAGTGCTCCACGAAAATAAGATGCAGCAGAATGAAGCAAAAAATTGAATGGCGGTATACTTTGACATGTCACAATCTGCATTTATGTAACCGTGTAGGAAATCACAGTACATGAATTTATGTAACAGTACCACGAAGTAGAGGATTCCCTATTCAAATATTAGTCTTTGAAAATAGTAAATGAACGGTTTAATCACGTAGAAGGAAAAAACTTCATCAACTCTAGTTAATTACTAATTAAACTGTGATATTATCATAGATTTGGTGCACATTTTACGCAAGCCGAAATTACAGCTCAATCAAGGAAACTTTACAAGCTTGGCTTATTCCAGAACTGAAAAGTAACAAAAGAGGGTAAAGCAGTGTTGCTGGCAAGTATCGGTTTTCCATCTTCTGTATTAGATGAACTACGTCTATTTGCAAGAAAGCGATTTCTGAGGTTTTCCAGCTGCTTTGAAGAAGAACAAAGCAAGAATTTGGGAGAAATTAGAAAATGATATAAAACTTGGAGTTTTGTGATTTAATACCGACCGATATTGACAAACGTGTGCTTAAATAATCACGACTACCATTCTATCAGCTAAAAACGGAGGCACTATCGATGGACCGAAATTGTGGAATATATCCTTCCAATAAATGCGATGTTGATTTTAAGGCGGCATTTGAACTACAATTTGTAAAACAGCTGACTTAAAACCTACTAGTATTGATTATAAAAAAATAGGTTAAAGGCTACATTAGTTGATCAGGCTTCACATTTGAAAACGGTCAAATGCGCAGAACAGCGTGGGTTGACAAAGCAACGTCTAAATGCTCTTAAATGTATCAGCAGAAATGCAGACATCAATATACTACGCGCGGATAAAGGCAAGAGCGTTGTTGTAACGAACAAATCCGACTATCTACGAAAGATGGAAAAAAATACAGAATGACAATGCAATGTTCACGCGTCTGGACGTTAAATCAGATGACATAGACAAATTGCAGCGCAAAGTAATGAGAGAAATTAAAATTTTTTCCGATGCTGGTTTAAATGATAAAGCAGTTGCACAGAAATTCAGGGCAGTCTGATCAACTACTCCGACAATGTGTGAACCACTAGAAACACAAAAAGAGTATGCGATAATTGATTGCTAGAGTGGTGATAAAAATTTTATAAATAAAGTATGCGAGCCTGAAGTAAACGCCAATTCCATTGTATTTAACCAAACTTCGAACAATTTAGCAAAACTACCACCAGTCACACACACTGAAGCGTTTCGAAATTCCATGTTTATCAACCGACTACGACGGCAAACAGACTAGCGAGTTTGATTTCCATACATATATGCAATGCGCTTTGATCCTCGATAGTCAGTTTGCCGTCGTACTCTGATGATGATCAAGGAAGGTCGAAACGCGTCAGTGCGTGCGACAGGCGGAAGTTTTGCTATGTAGTTCGACAACTGGTTAAATACAATGAGATTGGTGTTTACTTCAAGCTCGGAAACTTGATTTAAAGAATTGTTACCACCACCGGCGCAATCAATTATTGTTTAAGATGGTTGCGTGTCACGTGTGTGTGTGCATATCCTTTACTGTTATGTTCATCTAAGCAATTGAGACAATGGTGGCTTAATGAGAATTCACCAATTGTATGTGTTAGACTATTTGTTTTATACACTCAATTTCAAATAACTTAACCGAGTTTGCCCTCGCATTTTCGGGTGGGGGAGGCCAATAAATCGGATGCAAACTTCACAGCCTCATACCAGGATAAGGGATAAAAATTAGAAAACACACAAGGAAATTTCACTCAAACCACTCGGTTTGTATTTAGGATTCGCTATTTTTATAACAGCTGTTGTCATATCGTTAAATAGGCGCACTTCCCACATGTTCATGTTTGTGTATGCATAACTAATAAGATTCAATTAAATATAATTAACACACGTGTACATGCAGCTAAATGAAATTGCAGACAATAGATATGAATTTACTATTTGTACGCGTCAGACAAACTATTCTATTCTTAACGTTTGAGATGCGGTATTACAAAAGTTATCTCAATAGAGGTTGGGGGCACGACACAAAAAACATATTCTGGTAATTGATCAAATTCAGTAAAATAAGAAGGTTAATTAAAATATGAAATAAAATAGGCGATGGTTATGCAAGACAATTATGAAAATTATCTAACAAAAGAATAAGCAATGCAAGGAGAGTTTAACTCACTAGGAGTTTTAAGAAAATAAACGCACTTATAAAGGATGATATAATAAGCCCACTAATAAACCAATCTTACTCCGATATTCTTAATTATTTACAGGTACTGGTTTCATGTTCTGATTCTTGTAGGCGTCCTTTCCTACAATTAGCTAATGCGTATGCCAAATAAATACTACCAATTTTTCTAAATCCGTGTCATTCATAATACTCTATCGATATTTAATTTCGATAGATTCTCTACTCAATCTCGAAATATCGCTTTGCGTCTGCAATCACCCCAGTTAATAGCGCCTCCGGTCTCCACTGGATCACGGGCAAGATCAGATTTACCAACATGCCCACACCTACATGCCGTTATATGTTCGCCTCATATTACCTTGATTGGGCGCATGGTCTCACCCACATACATGAGACTATTAAGTAATTATTCAGTTGCCGACTCCTTCGAGTTTGTTAGCAATATTCAAGGTAGAATTATTAAATCAAGGTTATGGCGTCATTTTTGATGTTACGTTTTTGTTTTAAAAGGTGCCAATTAAAGAAACCGTTGCCACTACGGTTCATCATCTATTTTGCGTTAGACAGACCTTAAAAAATAACCTATAAGTCGCAAAATACGGCACACCCATCAACTACGGACACACTCACAAAGAAAGTAATGACACACCACATGACGTTACGCGAAAGAAGTAGTCTAAATTGCGCAAAACAAAGAGAGACATAGCTAGGAGGGGTTTGGCTACGACAAATGTGCATTTGTGATTGGACGAGTGCAAATATTAACGAATCCAGAATAATGGCTGTAGATGCTGGTAGAAATAATATTTATTGATAAATGTTATTCTGTGGATTGCGGTTATTTTTCTGATACTTGAAAAAATTGAGAAATAAATATCTATGAATATATGTCTTTTTAAATATGAGAAAAAAGAACCGTAATCCATGGAATAAAATTTATTTTTATTTATTTTCGTTCATCCAATCCCAACTGTACATTTGTCGTAACCAATCCCATCTTAGCTATGTCTGCCTTTGCTTTGCGCAATTTAGACTACTCCTTTGGCGTAATCCCATGTTTTGTGTCATCGCTTTCTTTCTGAGTGTGTCCGTAATTGATGCGTGTGCCATAATTTTCGGCACATATGTTATATTAAAAGGTCTATGCTCCGCAAAATACGACATATTCATCAACTGCGGACACACTGAAATGGATGACACACTTTATGACGTTAGGCAAAGGGAGTGTTCTAAATTGAGCAAAAGAAGGAGGAATTGGCTACGACAGATGTACAGTTGGGATTGGATGATTGAAAATAGTAACGAATCGAAAAATTAATAGCTGTAATTACTGGTAAATATAAAATTTTTATCAAATGTTAATCCATGGAGTATGTTGTTATGTTCTCATAAATTTAAAAAAATGATGAAACGTGCATGAACGCTAGAGAATCGCAGCAACTTACGCTCTGTAGAATGTAAGTTGGCTGTAGGCTACAGGTTGGGTGGGCTGTACACCCGACGCTGCATTCCTGACAGCGTTTGCACCATCCCGAAGAAACGCAATCGCCTGTCTACTCGACTCCATCATTTCCATAAATGCTGATTCCAACAACTGAAGACCAGCCATTTGAGCCGGCGACCTGTCACTCGCCAAGGAGGAGACAGACGCTCCGACACCAAAACACCCGCCTATCAACAGAGAGTTCTGTTGTATCGAGGTGTTGGCATAAGAGGCTGCCGGTAGACACTCGAAAGACGCTCCACGAAAAGCAGCATTGGATGCAGAACTGGTGCCCAGCTTAGTGCCAATGGTGGCGCCGGCCACGTGAGGTCGAGTGCTGCTGAGCTGTTGTAGGCCATGCAAAGCGAGGCGCTGCCCTGGTGAGCCGTTGTTCGGCGGACTGTCGACATAAAATGCCACTTGATCGCCAGATACTACATAGGTAGAATGTGTTGTGTAACCAATTCTTTAAGATTACCATGCAACGATTCAAGGATGAAAATAATACCTGTAAGCAATACAAATAATGCCTACAGAAATAAATTGAGTCAAATGTGTAGAAGCTGGTCTTGTCAAAAGTGAGTAAATCTACAGTAGTAAAGAGTAAAGTGTAGCAATCACCTATTGTAATCAATGTTGTGATAGTGAATTCTCGTTCAGGTACTGTAGTTTCACTTAGTTTGATGAGCATAACACTTACGTAAATGTACGCACACACACACACACATGTGACACGCAACTATCTAGTTAAAAGGCAGTCTGAAGTATAAATAATGTGGCTAGAGGTAATAACGCGCTTGTTTCATTAGTTCGTTTGTAAAACTGTTGCGGATGGACCAACTGAAGAGGGCTGCCGAAAACGACAGCCCAAATGTGTTGAAGACAGAAAACAACTGGAATCACCACTGTGTTAGTCAAAACACGATTCAGGTAAAAACAATCACGCGTTTGTATGTAATTGAAAATTGCATTTAGAAGGTTGTGCATTGGATGAATTGAATGATTCAGAAAATCTGTGCCCTGGTTCAAGCCTCAATAGTGGCAATTCTATCGAGTACTTGCTAAACTTTATTTGCTTTTCTATGCAATGTTTAGGATACACAGAAAACATACAGATAATTAAGTCTATCTGTTTATTCAATTTTCTTTTATAACGATGAAGTTAATTCAAAATCTAGACCTCTTTACAGTCATACAGAAGGGATAAAATTATCTACAATTTAACTGAGCACTTACTAGAACTGCTGTGATGTCTATGCATGGGTGTGGCAACGCACTCTATTTCCGGCATCGGAGACATCGGAGAAGCACTGTTATTGCCGATGGTGGTTGGCGAATCTGTACCCTGACTTATAGTCCGCCGACGGCCAACTTTCAAGTTTCGAATGCCTGAATTGTCAAGCTTGGAGACGGTATTCTCATGAGCCTGCTTCGCTAGGCGATGAACTTCCAATTGAAGCTGGTTAAATGTGGCGCGCCGCTGAGCCGCAGGCCTGCGCAACTGCACTTGTAGACATATCCACTCGAGAAGATTCTTCGGCACAATGCTGGCCCAGGTGTCTGGCACCTGCACAAAGAAATGGAGGCAGAGGTAAAAAATAAAAAAGTAACGACCAAGATAACTTGTCGAGTTAGAAATAGGCAGGAGATAAAAGAGCAAATAAGATTCAATTTAATTAGGACTTCAGATGACAAATGTTTCGGCGCTTTAAATAACTTGAGGAAGAAACAAGAGCATAACGGAAGACCCCGATTTGCATCGAAAAACTAGGGGGGATAGAAAAAATTCAGCATGTGTATGAATAAATTCATTGAAAAGGGTGCTGTCAGGATTCACTCGCACTGGCTCATGTGACGATCATCAAACGGATTTTGTGGTTCATTTGGCATGAAGTGGCGTTACTTCGAGTGCAATTTTGAGTGGAGAGCGGCGGTGGTCGCCTTTTTCTTGGTTTTTGTCTATTTGTTAAACTTATGAGGATGAACCAACTGAAGATGGCTACAGATACGTATAGCCAAAATATTTTACAAAAAGAAAATTACTGGAACAATAAAAGCTGCGTTAGTCAAAACGCAGATCAGGTAGTTTCATTGATCGTTTAATTGTAATACCTATATATATATATATATATATATATATATATATATATATATATATATATATATATATATATATATATATATATATATATATACATTTAATATAAATATATTTTTTGAAATGCGAGCTTTAATAAAATTCATTGTACCTTCCTGTGTGCAAAAACAAAAAGAAATTTTATCAGATATAAGAAACATTTCTTTCGCAGTCTTCTCAAATATCTACTAATGAACATATCTTTATATATAAATTGGAAAGCAAAACAAGATAGAAATATGTGAACATAGAGGGGGATGCAGTTTCTCGAATGGCACAAAATGAAGTTGAAGTAGCATTAACACGCACATTTAATGCAGCTAAACTACGAGTGTTATTTAGGGTAACACACTTGCCTTTACCAGCAATCAAAGAGAAACAGCCGTTAATGTCGATATCAAATATTATTTACCAATATACATGCGCAAGTTGTCGATCAACTTAGTAGGCCGATCGACCAGACGGTTAATTACTCGAATGAGAGAACATTGCAACTTGAACGCCTGTTTTAAATCAAATGGTGAATACAGGTCTGCTATTGCGCAACACATCATCGAAACAACGCACGTATGTTCTCCAGACGTAGCATTCAAAGTAATTACTAAATGCAAAAACAAAAGGGAGCTATCCACATACGAAGCCTTATGGATAAACAAATTGCAGCCGGATTTATGTAAGCAGAAGAAGCACGTACAAGCATTGAGCTTGAACTGGATGTGACGCACGCAATTTGATTGGTTTCTGTTTTTCACACTCTCTCTATGTTCACATATTTCTATCTTGTTTGTAAAGTTATGTTCATTAGTAGATACTTGAGGAGATTATACGAAAGAAATGTTTCTTTTCTTTTATCTGATAAAATTTTCTATTTTTGTAATACAGGAAGGGTACACAATGAATATATATATATATATATATATATATATATATCTATATATATATATATATCTATATATATATATATATACGACAAGTGGGTATTACTAGCTGTACACGGGCAGTTACACAAAGATCCGATTCTTCACACTTTCCGATTTTGTTTTGTCTTTGATCGGGTTGAATTCTTTTTTTTCAACTGGAAATGCGGTTTTATCACATCTTTGTTTACTGGCGACGTTTCGGTGCCTACTTTCCAGCACCATCCTCAGGCAACACAGCACAGTACAAACTTCACAATAGCAGATTTAATCAAATGTGGTAACCTCGTTCCAAAACCATTCTATTTATATATAATTGACTCAACACTATTTTAAATCATAGAATTTGTCTCAGTAACTAAACTCAATATATAACTATTTATAATTAGCAGACTAATCATTACCTCACCTATCTCAAATTCCCGGTATACGTAATCTCATCTCGTATGCAGAATATTGTAAGGGAGAGAGACAGTATCGAACATTTTGTTATTTGTTATAACTGTATTGCTACTATGCCACGGTAATCAAAATTCAAAATGATAAAAAAACTAAAACCTTGAATGTCATATATTGTATTTTATTTAAAGCCGGGAACTAATGTATACAATGGTGTATGAGGTATTGCGCACATAGCAACAAATTAGTTCAAATATGGAGCAGCAAGTTTCGTAGGTGGAAGGAGAGTGAATGTCATAGCGACGCTTAGGTGAAAGATTAAAGAGAGAATGAGAGAGGTAGTATGGACAACTAATGTTTTTCAAAAAACTAATCGTAAGCACAATGTGAAGTTAATGAACTCATAGAAATAATTGCATAAGACTATTTGCTCATATGACTAAAATAATTCATTATATCTATATACATATATATCTAAATATAATATCGTAACACCTTTATATATATATATTTAGAAGAAGGACCATTGTTAATTGTTAAACATGAATATTTTCTATTCTTACTATATATTTATTACGTTAGTCATACCTTATATCAATATATAAAATACATGTCAATATGTATAAAAACATATATATGGATATAAGCAACAGTATGAGTCCAACCTCCCTAATCATATATATATATATATATATATATATATATATATATATATATATACATTAGTAATAATTATTTATTAGGTTATTCACACCTTATATTAATATATAAAATACATATCAATATGTATAAAAACATATATATATATATAAGCAACAGTGTGGCTCCAATATCTATAATCCTATATATATATATATATATATATATATATATATATATATATATATATATATATATATATATATAACGTGTACAATCATTACTGCGTACGCAAAACGCGGCATTGAAGCGTTCTCAATGGTATACACCGCAAATGTTATTTAAAAATGTCGGTGATTGCTTAGAAATTGAGCAGTTGACATTTCCAATCAAGTAGAATCCACGCGAGACTACTAGAGATGAGGTCTGAATATTCAATTTTACTTTACATATATATCCATTGCGATTTGATCTTCGCTAGTCAGAACTCTTCAAGCCCAGTTGTATGATAGACTTAAGGGGCTTAAACAGCCAACAGGTAGGCAGTATCTAAACCGAATGAAAAATAAAATTTCGCCTACTTATAAAGCCACAGCCAGTCATATTTCTCGGCGTGTTTTTGCATATTTATTGGTTTTTATGTGAAAACGACAAAAACAGACTGGCCTGGACCACCTCACAATGAATAAACTTCTGTGAAAGGCGTAAATGCGACTCACCTCCCTAATAATCTCAAGTACCTGGAATTTGATTATAGTGCTGACTGTACATTTGTCTCGCAGTCCGATCCACAACTTTCCCACAAAAACCAAGAAGTTATTCAATTTGGAGATGATTGACTGCATGAATGGTAAAAAACATTTGTGAATAAACGCGTATACCTGACGGCATTTTACTGTGTTATGCGGTTGGTTTAATAATCGGATGGGGGTTACCACAAATCCGTAAACTTAATTGACATTAAATGAAGACATAATCTTCAGTCAACTGCTATTCAGCTCATATATGTGGCCAGAAGGAAACGCTGGCTAGTGAATCATCATTAGGAGTTCGCATTCATGTCCGAACCAATTACATATTCGGTCTAGTAGCGTGAAACAACTGCACAGTGCATTCGTCCACACGTGTGCACCATTCTGTTCCGTTCCAAATTAACAAGCCATTTCCAGAGTGGGCTTAGGTCGTTGCGGCTGGTAATCAAGAAAGTAATGAGTGTAAGTTTATGCCATGATGCACAGTGACAAGCGCAAGGAAGCTGTACTGCCGATGATGTCTCGTGTTAATGTTTGAACTTGTTGATAATGTGGCTGTGTAAAGGTTTCGTTTGCCTCACTTCTATGCCTTATCTAGGTCAGCGTACTTATAGTAAATAGGTCATTGCTATCATAAATCACTCTTTGTTAATAATTTGTGCGCATGATGATGATGATACCTTTTTACCTTTACTGCGGCTGACTCCTTTTGGAGGATAAGCCGGCTCCATTGATGACATTTCATGGAGTTTCTTGGGAATTTGGTACAAGTGGTGTCCCCTCACCACTCGGCTTTTTGATCGAGGACGCACCTCTAGCCTTTGCACATCCAAGCGCAGTCTGCAAGGCAGCAGTAAGTTGCATGGTTGCCGGTGGCTGTTGAGAGCTCATTCGCCATTCGGAAGTACGGGGTACCGTTCCAGAGTCCATGTAATCCTGTGGCTGTTGAACCCTTTGTGGCGGGAACATACGCCGAGTCATGGTGCCGTCGTCGGACTCATGTGAACACGCAGAAAAGATCCGATTGCCTGTCGAAATCCACGCCCCTGGTGATGATAGGCAAAATTTATCTATCTGGACAATTAAACACACAAAAATTTAACAAAGCAATTATGTGTTGCACAGTCTTCTAGGTGAACTTACGCCGATATCGTTAGGTTCAGCATTATCCCACGCGTGTACGGCCAAGCAAGGTAGCAAAGGGACTTGAGCCAGCTCTGCTCTCAACTCTGCGATGCTGAAATGAACAACAAAAGTAACATATCGATGTTATTAAATACCGGTTGGATGCCAAATTCTTCGCTGGCAACGCTTGAATTAGAAAGAAACAAGCGCCTATTCAGATGTGATGCAAGCATATTGTTTCACTAACGGGTTTTATAACATTGGTCAATCTTCGGTCAAATATTGCGGTCCAACTTGCAGCAATGGCCCTATCTAGGGCTGGTATAAATTCGATAGAAAGTCATGGCAGAAGTGCGCAAATTAAGACGAAGCAGCGATCACAATTTTGGAAGCAGCCTTCGAGTCACAGAAATGAGCATAAAATAATAGATATTTGCAATTTTGATTCAACAATCGGTGCGCTTTTTACGAGCAAAATATTATGCATTAGTGACTAAAAATAAACGATTTGTGTTACGATGGCTTCTGACGGATTGGAAAATTTAGTAAGAGGATTGACTGCACGAATGAACACCTTGACTGTGGAGATAGGGATCAATAAGTCTCGGCTGAATTACACATTAATAGTAAATTCTGAGGGAATCCGCATAAATGACCCAACTAACATGGGTGAAGTCAACACAACAGTGTGATGGAAACAGTACAGAATTCAGGCGTATATAACATTGTATTATATGTGGCCACCGATATAAAGGAATAAAATCGCTTTACCTTCATCGACACAGTAAGACAATATTAGCGAACAATATCTTCATATAACCTATTATGCTCAATCAACAGCAGACAAGTGGGATAACATAATGTTATTAAAACATAGGACAAATGATAAATAGCAAACAAGACGTGCCTTCCGCAAATAAAAGTTATTCAAAATATGTCAAGTTATGCGTCTTTACCGATATAATGACACAATTCTACCCCAAAATCTGAAGCGAATATCCAGACTTTAGACAGCTCAATCGTTAGGACAGCTGCCATCACGTTTTAATATCTAAATAATAGACAGGAACGTCCATACAGGTAAGCCAAAGAGCCAATCTCGAATCCTTTTGCACCAGAAAGTCCGAACAGGTGGAAGAAGAGTTCGCATCAAGTAATATCCAGTGTTTCTTTGAACTTACTCGCGCAAAAGGCCGAAAAAAATTAAGACAGCGAAATCATTAATAGTCATCTAATAGCAGATAACATACATCACCTTGATAGGTGGGATAAACACTTCAAAGATCAATTTTCTTAGGCACCAGCGTCAGTTCCGATTCCCGAAATACGTGATGAAATCCTCTCTTAAATGTCGCAAAGCCACAGTCTCCGATGATTTGCTTCCGGAATTACTTAAGGATAGTGGCGATATAATTTCTGGAGCGTTGATTAAACATTTTCGTAATATACGGAATGCGGACACTGTACCGCTTGTTTGGAATGAGTCTACCATCATTCCTGTCTTTAAAAAATGTAATTGTAATTCGTGTGATAACCACCGTGGTAGAAGTTTGACTCCAATCGCGTCTACGTTATTTGCTTCGATTATCTTACACCGTCTAAGCGCTCCGTGTGAGTCACATACTGAAAAAGAACAAGCGGGATTCCGATCAGGACGAGGTTTTTTGAATAAGAATTCTACATGAAGCCAAGTTCTTGAACAGCGACATTTATATCGCCGTCCCACAAAAGCCGTCCTTCCACACATAAACGGTGTATTTGACTCGGTAGATCGCAATTTTTTATTCCATATTTTGTCGATAAGTGGTGCGCCCATGAAATTTGTTAGTATTATACGCGCTGTCTACACAAAAACTTTTGGTCGCGTTAAGGTCTACAACGAATTAACGCAAAACTTTACAACCAGCAGTGGTGTTCAAAACTAGGCCGTCAACAAATACAGCATGGCGTCTTCTATACGTGTTGTGGCGAAAATATGGCTCCAGGATTAAGACGGTAACGGAATTAGCCACCTTTTCCCATTATTTGCGTGTGGCATGAATATGCTAACGAGAGAAATGGAAAAAAATCATAAACAGAATCGACTGGAGCACCATTGTTTCTAGTCAAGCAGGGAATAGTTTCATTTTTTGCTAATTAACACTTTCAGGTAAACTGGATAGACTCTGTTGCAGTACTTACACTAAAAATGTGAAGCTTATTGCTGGAAAATCTCCAACAATTAGACGAGTGGCAATGGCAAAGTCATTGTGGGTAGCAAAATGATCACGAAAATCAGTCCAGGCTAGTTGATCGATGACAAAAGACAATCTACCTTCAAAGAGGCAATTTATGCATCTCCTCGACAGTCGATAGAGATGAGCTAAGCGATTATCAGAATATTTTCCAATATTTTGGCCATTTCACCATCTGATACTGTTGCCTTTGCTTTAACACGAGCAGCTTCATAAAGGCATAGCGTGTCACAGAATTGTAACGGGCAAATAATTCGAGTGCATGAGCATGTCTGACAAAACCTGCAAGGCCTCTAAGCATGATACGTGCGCTCGGTTCTCGACGTCGGAACGGCTTGTGCACTGCAAAAATTGACCACGGCTAATTTGGCCGGCGTCTGTCCTACTGAGCGATAGGCCTGTAAGCATCAGCCTATTGTGATCAATCGCTGTGCAATTATAACGCGAACACAATTGTTAACGAGCCGGCAGAGTTGCGAGTTCGTATCGGCTAGGCTATGCCGTAGACCACGCTGATCAGTTGTCTGAAAAAATGTGTAAGATCTGCCAATCCACAGCGCATGCCTCGAAATCGGCAACGGCCCACACGCGCACAGGCACTTTGCATACTCCGTAATGTACAGAAACCCGGTTGACCTTGAAACAGTTTCATTTGTGCGCCGACCTACTTAGAAATCAGTGTTTAATTTTATATTCTTAAGTTTGGCTGAAAATGAAGTCAAACGGTTCATATTCGACAAATTGCACGACTATTCAATAGTCGCATTGGCAAAGCAAGATCAATAGCCATAAATTGGTCATAAAGCGCATACCACTTGTATTGATTACACTCGCGTTAATTCTGACTTTTGTTACACCAAAATAACTATTCACTGCCGCATTGCCATTAAACTCAACTGTGTGGGCTGCAAATTTAATATTTGGCCGCCCCAGTCAAGAGGCGACTAGTTATACACAACGTAACAAACCATCATCACGTACAAATTCATCTGAAAATGAGGAGGTGATCAATTATCTGTTTTAGGAATTTCCCGTCAAAGCGAAGAGACAGCTATTCTTGCTAGATGTCTGTCTCGATAGCGAAATTATAGCAGGCACTGCGCAAAAGAGTCGGTTCAAATCAGTCTATTGATTTTTATTTCTGACAAAACACAGCCAAGTAATTGTTGAAATTTCATTGCGGATCGGATCTTTGTGAAACTGTTTGTGCAAAGCTAGAAACCGCGTACGCAAAACGCGACATTGGAAAACACACAACAAACACCGTGTCAAGTTCAGCTTGATTCGACAACATAATCTATACGCATTCCAACACCTGTTAGCATTACAATGTATTGAAATAGCGCGCCCTCACAGAAACCTACCGCTCAGCGCGCCATCACAGAAACCTACCGCTCAGCGCGCCCTCACAGAAACCTACCGCCCAGCGCGCCCTCACAGAAACCTACCGCTCAGCGCGTCCTCACAAATATCTCCCTCCTAGCGCGCCATCACAAAAATCTCCCGCCCAGCGCGCCCTCACAGAAGCCTGCCGCTCAGCGCGCCCTCACAGAAACCTACCGCTCAGCGCGCCCTCACAGAAACCTACCGCCCAGCGTCCCTTTGCAGGAAACCTACCGCCCAGCGCACATGAAACCTACCGTCCGACAGCGCCTTCACAGAACTCTACCGCACCGCGCGGCCTCACAAATATCTCCCGCTCTCCAGCGCGCCATCACAAAAATCTCCCGCCCAGCGCGCACTCACAGAAACCAACCGCTCAGCGCGCCCTCACAGAAACCTACCACTCAGCGCGCCCTCACAGAAACCTACCGCCCAGCGCGCCCTCACAGAAACCTACCGCTCAGCGCGGCCTCATCATCATCATCAAGAACACTGCCAATAAAAAGTCATGACTAATTTTTCACTGCCATAATCTCATAAGGGCGTATATATAAGTGAATTTAGATTACCATTATTGAGATTTACGACAGGGAGGGAGAGGGGTGAGGCATGAAACCGCCATTATGAGTAACTACTGATAACTCACAGAAATGAGGCAAACTAAACCTCTCCACAACATCATTATGGGCTAAGTTAGCATTCGGGCAGGCGACATCAGCAACACAGCTCTTTGCGGATTTCACCGTATCACGTCATAAATAAACCGAACCTCGCAGCTAACTTTGCCCTCTACTGTTAGGAAAGTTACGAAGATGATTCTACTATACATCTTGTCGCCTTGCCCGAAATCTAACTTGGTCATAATGGTGTTAGGGAGAGGTTTATTTGCCTCATTTTCGTGAGTTATCCTGATAAATTTACTCATAGTAGCAATAAGGTTTTCCTCTCTCTACCCCTCTCCCTCTCTCTCGTAAATCTCAATAATAATTTATTTATCTAAATTCACTCTATATACTTTTTTCCAATTCTTTTTATGGTTATATGGCAGTGAAACATTAGTCACTGGACTTTTGTGTGGCTGCAAATGATGATGATGACTATACATCTGCAAACAAGATCGCCACTCGAGCTCTCGATTCGCTGCCATAGTTAAGGGTTTCTAAATCAAGAACTTTGACAGGCACGGGAACCCCATCCCGGCAGATTGAAGAACTTATACTATACCCAATTTGGATGTAAGGACTTTAATTGTTTCTGCCATGTCAAATCTTGCCCACCTTGTTTCTTACGCCAATTTGTTGGATGAGAAAACAGAGCCTCTATTGGGCAATCGGACTGGAGGGCATACGCAAACTTGACCGAGCCAACGAAGCTGATGGGAGCCTTATTTGCTTTTCTAAAGACGAGCACTTATTGTCAGATCCAAAAATACGTCTACGGATGTCAACGTTAGTTATTCTTTGTTGGTAACCAACATGTGCTATACTTCTCAAATCATCAACTCTTAGAGGCCAAGTTTCATTAGCGTATAGTAAGACTGCGCGTACAGATGCACTGTAAAACACGACCTTAAGCAAAGAAATATTCGCGTTTCTCCATAAATGACGAAGGTTCGAGAAAGTTACTCTAGCTTTCGCGATCCGTATTCTCACCCGCTTTGACACATATTGCCTATGTTACTGATAGAGCTCCCAAGATATAAACCTGTCGACTATGTCGATCTTCATTCTGCAGTCGCAACGTTGGAAAGATGTGGTGATCCTGTAACAGTATCTTACATTTAGAGGGTGCGAATTTCATACCGAAAAGACGGAACAACGTTAGCTAATCTATTTAAGGTGGTCTGGGCAGCATGATTGTCGAATAATAGTACGATATCGTCCGCATAGTCAAGATCGATCATTTACTGAACTTCAACTCCAGCGTCCTGAATGCGAGAGTGTTGTTAATACAGTAATGATTATAAAATTAAACAAAATGGGGAAAGTGGACAACTCGACGAACACCACTGCTGGTTGTAAAGTTATGTGTTAATTCGTTGTAAACCTTAACGCGACCAGAAGTATTTGTGTAGAGTATTTCAGTAATATTAAAAAATTTAGTGGGCACACCGCTTTTCGACAAGATATGGAATAAAACATTGCGATCCACCGAATCAAATGCACCCTTTGTCGTCTAGAAAGACGATCATTGTGGGACGATGATATAAATGTCTCGTTCGAGAACTTACCTTAACGTAAAAAATATTATCTATACAACTTCGTCCTGCGCGGAATCCGGCCTGTTCTTCTCTTGTTTGTGATTCACGTGAAGCGCTAAGACGACGTAAGATAAATCGAAGCAAATAACCTTTGATACGACCGGAGTCAAACTTATACCACGATGGTTATCGCACGAATTATGATTTGTTCTTTTAAAGATGGGAATGATGTATCGACTCATTCCAGTCAAGTGGTACGGTTTCCTATTCCATATAGTATGGAAAAGTTTGGTCAACGCCCTGAAATTATATCGCCACCATCCTTAAACAATCCCGGAAGTAGATCATCGGGGCCGGTGCTTAGTGGCGCTTAAGAGAGGGATTGCATCGCGTACTTCTAACTTCCAGATGGTTCTTCGGGACTAACATTCCACACTGTTGATGCAGACATGCTTTCAAAAGCGGAACCGACGCGGGTAGCCAAGAAAATTGATCTCTAAAGTGTTCAGCCCAACGTCAAGACGAATTATTTTATCGGTTATTAACGTCGGGTACTATCATTTATAGTTTCGCTAACTTTTAACTTTCTCAAACCTAAGTGCGTATGTTGGAACAAACAGCGACTGCCACCTGACGCGAAAGCTAATTCCATTTCTTCAGCCTTTTCTGCTCCAAAGTTTTCGAGATCGCCTTTAGACTGCGCTTAAGTTGGCGTCTTATATTGCGACGGGTATTATTATGAGTCGAGCCAGGTGGAATTTTGCGCCTATTTTCAGTATCTCCATAGATTTTACAGAGAGCCCGTACGGCTTCTACGGGGGTCTGCTACAAGTTACTACGCTATAGTACCTGCATTGCATAGCGGAACCTATCTTGGACCAAGGTATATTCGGATTTTCGCTATTCAATCAGTTTGATTAGCCTTTAGAATATTTTCATATGTCTTTGTCGGATGGACGGTTGTTCGAGTTTGCCCATCAATTTGAGGTTTATTCTTAATTATTTTCCGGAAAAAATTTTAGAGCAGATCTACAACGATATGCATGGTCAGAGTCGACATAATTGTTCCAAAAAGAGCGACAATCCTGATGCAACCACGCCATCTATAACCACTGCTACATGATCTATTTGAGTCCACCGTTGTCCGGGTGCTGAGGACGCCATGGGAAGCACAATGTCATCACCGGCTGCCCTGAAATTTGTACTACTTAAATAAAGTTCATGATCAGCGCAGCTATCCAAAAGCTGCTCACCATTATCATACTATGAGTCGTCGAGCTTAGAGTGTATCTTCCACCTAAATGAAATTCTGAAGCTGCTAAGCGACTAATTTGAGCATTCATGTTGTCACCCATAATCAGGACTATATCCTGAACTTTCGTGTTTACTCTTAGTAAGGAGCTTAATTCGAATAAAAAGCGTCCTGCTTTCCCCTGCAGCTGTAATCGGTAGGAGCATATGCAGATACAACGAAGAGGCAACAATGATAACGTTTTGGTTATGATTTTAGTAGATGTATTTAAAACGTGCCGCACAAAATCGACTATTTAAAGGATCCATTCAATTACATGTTTGAAGCTCATGCTGAGGGCATTACCAACGCCCCATTTACCTGTTTGAGAGAACTCTGTGGAACCAGATGTTGGAAGCCAACGCGTGATAGGATGGTGCAATCTAGTTCTGTAATAATGTAGGATCCTGTATTCTGGTTTCAGATACGCAAACATATGTCGATTTCTAATTTGATTCAATCGCACATAAGATTCGCTGTCCAAGTTATTTTAATGCTCGCACATAAAATGCGCCTACTACGTTAAAACCCAACTTAGGTTTAATTAGAATGATCATCTACAAGAACCATTTTCGATATTTGGCAACCTAGTATTGGGCCCAGTGTTATGATCTAAACCAACCATATTTATAGGATCTAAAAGAGTGTTATTGTGAGATTGAGAAGAGGAAGGGGAAGGAAAGGACGCAGAATCGAACATAGAGTGCGCGGCCTCACAGAAACCTACCGCCCAGCGCGTCCTCACAGAAAACCCAGACGCCCAGCGCGGAACTCACAAATATTCTCCCCTGATCATGCTTAACACAAAAATCTTCCCGCCTTGAAGTGCCCACACAGAACGTTCCAGTCTCATGGTCCCTCATAATAATTGCCAGTCTGAAGAACCCTAATATAAACTTCTAATCTGATGAGCCCGAATATAAATCTTCAGTCTGAAGGGCCGTCGTTGAAATTTCCAATCTGAAGGACTTTCAAAGATATTTCTAGGCTGACGGACACTTGGTCTTCGGTGCGACCACGACAACATAACCCTCCCTCAGTACAACCGGGATACAGCCATTTCGTGTCATGTTACGCCTCGAGTTCGCTTTTAGTGTTCAGGTAAAACGTTATTTCAAATGAATGGGGAATAAATGAAAGAAAGCGTGCCGGACGCCTAGGGAGTGTATCGGCCGGTGAAATTATTTGTAACAACTGACGCCTTAAAAGCAGTAATCCGGGTGGGCTGTCATTTTCATGCTTGGTTAGAAAAACATCGTAGGGAAGAATTTGACCACAAAGTTCTTTAATCGCCCCCACAGTCCAGACATAACTAGCAAAGTAATGAAATCATACAGGAGCGGCCGTCGCGCATAATAAACCTGCTCGAGTCATCACCTGAACTCTAGGGTAGACAAACGAAAGCAAGTTATTGCCGACACCTCCAGTTCAAATTAAACGAACATTGGTTGCGCGGGCGGTGATAACATTTACTGTAATATAGCTCTATCAATTGCGCTGGCCCGGCCACATTCTACGAATACCTACAGACCGATTGCACAGTATGACATCATTGTTCCAGCCAGCGCCAGGTTGGCTTAAGACGTAAGAGGAAAAGCGATGCAAAGCGTGTTTCGCTGCAATCAAGCAACTAAAACATCATCAGAGCACTGCCGGGTGGGATCTTGTTCCGAGGCAATATAGTTAAAGCCTAAAAGGGAGGTGCGTTACCGACACCACCTTGTCCTGAAGTTAGAATGGCCTAGTGCTCGTGTTGTGTGAAGGTTTGTATGGCTCTGTTTCGGCGTGTCGTATTGGTAGGTCTATTTAGACAGAATTCAGCCCTGCATAAAGCATTATTATTATTATCTTCTTGAAAGAGATTTAAAATTTATTAATGTGTTTTTCTTGCTAAAGGATATGCGACAGTCAAGTCTTAGTACTGCTTTTGCTTATGATAATGATGATTAGTTGACAGGCACGATTAATACATTACCGAACTAAATACTGAACAAATATTTTAAGAAATAGCACATTATTTAAATTTTCATCAGAATATTTGCAGCTCGCAAAAAGATACCTACTTAGTTGATACTCACAAATGTATGTACTTAATGCGTCAGGTGTTTATATCAAGACCGCAACCTGGATTATAATAATTGTTATCACCACCCGCGCAACCAATGTTCGTTTAATTATATAAATGTTCATTTCAATACCACTTCCCACATGTAGTGTGGTGTCTTCAGTAATGACAGATTGGGCATGGTTAGTTGGAACTTTGGGTCTAAATGGATGCCATATGAGCTCCACCTAAAGGAAAATAGACTAACCAAGTTACATTAGTTAGTATATAACTGGAAAACTGTGTGTAGTGTAGTGTGCGACAGATGGCTCAGTGGTAAGAGCACCAGATTCCGAAGCAGACGTGCCCCGGCCTGAGCTCTGTCCACGGAAAATAATGTCCATTACGTGAAGTGTTCCTAATCAGGGACGAGACCGGCTTAGTGGATGAATTGCCTCTTCTACACTATACAATACTAGCTGACATGACTTTGTTGATTTTCTGTTATTTGTTTGCTAACCCATGGTTATATGGCAGTGAAGCATTAGTTACTAACGACTTTTGTATTGTTCTCCGTGATTATGATGATCATCGACATCATTAGGCCACACAATATGGAAAACGCCACGAAGCCCGATATTCAATAATGACTGAACGAGAATAGAGAAGGTGAAATATGTCAAATAGAAAAACAACATCATTTTAAAAAACAACACAAAGTCATTTGTTTAAAACACGAATGGCTGAAAACAGTAACACACGTAGAATTTGCGCCGAAGATATTAGATTGTATTGTTGAGCAAACTTACCCAGCTAGCGGAGCCTCCCAGTCTTTAAGATGCTCTTTCGAATGAGGCCAGTTCGACACCCGGGCATCTCGCAGTCGAACACGAGTGTCGCTAACCACTTCGTCCAAGTTAGCCAGCGCCACAAGCCAACCCTGAAATGTGCGAAAAACAGACTTAGAAAAGCTTGACGAGATCTACGAGGCTGTATTTTAGTTTTCTTGATGACAAACAACGAGACACACAGAGTTCTTCAGGCAGGATTTCACATTCGCGTTTTGCTCTTTAAAAATAATACAGAACCAGCAAATGAAAGCTATCTACAGATGCGTCGCTCTGGTCTGCTGTAATGCCACTATATCCTTTTGATTAGCGGTATTATTGTACAGGGAGGACGGCTCTGACCAGTACTTAAAGCGTATCTTGATTTATTGATCATTTTGTACTTCTCGATGATTTGGTTTAATATTTCACATTTAGAATAATGTCGGTTGCCATGTTCTCTTCTATTAGTCTGGCTAAACATTGAGAGTCATAGCCGATGTACGCTATTTGAGCATCATTTACTTAGAATATATCATCTGTCTTTGACCAATATAATGTTATTAAGTGTGCATTAGGTGTTGGTACACCCAGTGCAACAAATTAGTTCATTTGTGACCAGAAGGATTTGAGCATCATTTCTACGAATATATCATCTGTGTTTTATGGACTAAAAATAATGCTATTGGTATGAATTAGGTGTTGCACACAGTAACAAATTAGTTCAATTATGACCAGAAGGATAAACCAAAGGCAGCATGAACGGAAAGTATAATCTCATGCACATCTGTTTCGTGTTTACTAGCGACTCATCAGTAGGAAAGTCGGTATTACGCCCTTTAACCACTATATATTTTGTCAAGAATGTTGATAATAGGACGTTACAATCTTCTAGAATGAATGTAAAACCTGCAATAGTGAAGCTAACATTATCTAAAAATCAACGACAATGCGACTTCAACACTAACTCACACTGTATAATACATATACCTGTAAAGATGCTAATACAGTGGCTATTGTGCTGCAACCGATACCAACATTAATGTACCGAAAAGGCAATGGTACTAACACTTAAAGGTTTCTGAGTCGGTACATGGTACCAACCTGATGGATATCAATTTATGCTAAGTTCACCGAAATTGAGAATTACAACAACAATTTCTGAACGCCTGTTCCTTGATCGATATCAGTTATCACATTTCGCGGTAGGCATGACATCATTGAATTCAATATATAACAGTTATACTTTTGTTGCAGAGCTAATGTATATGCAAGTATGTATTAGGTGTTGCGAACCTAGTAACAAATTAGTTCATAATGTGACCAGAAGGATAAACCAAAGGCAGCATGAACGGAAAGTATAATCTCATGAGTATATTGCTAGCTGTATTTATCAAACGCTTTTAACCTTTTTTAATGTACAGATATTAACTATTCGAATCTAATTGCATTTTTTGTATAATAGTTGTATAGTGAAATAATTATTGAGTAAAATTTTGAGCATCGCATTTTTTGTCAGAAAATTTTTCCGTTCTGCTAGTGAATATTTTTATGCTTCATTCAGATAACATTCACAACGTTAATTTTTTATTCTCAAAGCGTACCTGCAAAATAAAGAATTTACAAAATTTAGTTAATTATATTATGAAAAATACAAACTTAATTTAGAAAAATTAAAATATTTCCATCTGTGAAGAATTCTGAAATTTCCAGACATAAAAAAAGCTGATTTCATTTTTGAATATAACTCTACCAATATTAAATGAATCTTCATTATTAGTAGTAAATGTTTTCCGGAAGAATGTAACAATTTAGGTTCAGTAGACAATTTATTCAGAGCTCAGTGATCCTGATGTTTCATCATTTGACGTGTCGAGAGACTAATTCCACTATAGAAGTCATCAGAAAGTGACTCACTAGATGTAATCGATGTGCTTATCCCACCATCTTCAGCTGACGTTGGCTCGGAAGATTCATTTTCTGAGTTCTCTCTGATGTTACCTTCATCGGTATATGAATCAGAATAAAATTCATCTGAACCAGACGTGGCTATTTCTGAATCTTCTAAAGAGTATGATGATCCTGATGACATTTTATCAGTGTAATCACTTCCACTATTGCTGTAATCATAAGCTGATTCACTAGATGAAACCATCGTGCTTGTTCCTGAATCATCCTCAGTTGACGCTGCCTGAAGATTCATTTCCTGTGTTTTGATCTGAATCGCTGCCTCAACTGTATCTTCATTTGAATATTCCACCCGGAACCAGAGTTGTGGCTGTTTCTGGAATCTCCAAAGAGTATGATGATCCTGATGACATTTCATTAGTAATCACTTCCACTATTGGCATCATAAGCTAATTCACTAGATGAAACCATCGTCTTTGTTCCTGAATCATCCCCGGTTGACGCTGGCTCGGAAGATCTATCGTGTTTTGATCTGGAATCGCTGCCTTCAACTGTATCTTCATCGGAATAATATTCACCCGAACCAGACGTGGCTATTTCGGAATCTTCTAAAGAGTATGATGATCCGGATGACATTTCATTATTGTAATCACTTCCACTATTGCTGGCATCATAAGCTGATTCAATTAGATGAAACCATCGTCTTTGTTCCGAATCATCCCCAGTTGACGCTGGCTCTGGAAGATCTATTTCCTGTGTTTTGATCTGAATCGCTGCCTTCAACTGTAGATCATCGGAATAATATTCACCTGAATCAGACGCTGTTTCGGAATCTTCTAAAGAGTATGATGATCCTGATGACATTTCATTATTGTAATCACTTCCACTATTGCTGGCATCATAAGCTGATTCACTAGATGAAACCATCGTCTTATTCCTGGTCCTCAGTTGACGCTGGCTCGGAAGATTCATTTCCTGTGTTTTGATCTGAATCGCTGCCTTCTCAACTGTATCTTCTACGAAATAATATTCACCTGAGCCAGATGTGGATATTTCGGAATCTTCTAGAGAGAATGACGATCCTGAATTTTCACTTGATGACGTTTCATCACTGTCACCACTTCCATTATAGTCATCATAAGCTGATTCAGAGTACAGATGCTACCAAATCTTCTTCAGCAGACGTTGGCTCGAGGATTCATTTGTTGCGTTTTCATCTGATACGCTATCGACGTCACTAGTTTCTGAAGAATCGAATTCATAAGATGAAATCGTTGAGGTTTGCTCATCAAGCTCACTTCCACTGACATTTTCACCTTGACTAACATGACTATTTTTATTGTTAAATTGAGAACTTGACAGACTGTTTTCAAAGCCTGAACCGGGTTCTGGCTTGCCGCAGGCCAGTTGGAACAGAACTCACAGTATTGGCATGGAGAGCAGCCAACGAGACAACTATCAACACCACGAAATATGTAAACTGCATTTTGTTATGCTGAGAGACAACTAATTGTCGCTTTGTTTCTGATTAATCCATTTGTTCACTTTGTTTTATATGGTTAAATTGGCTTACATTATGCGAGGCAGCAGTGTTGCTGACAACGCTGGATACATGGCGAGACTCATTCGTGATTACGAGTCGCTCAACGGTACGCGCACCGAGACCAGCCTACGCTAAATCCAGTTTAGTGCAGTACAAGTCATGCATACCTGGGGTGGATCAATCGAAGATAGTATGAGGACGTTAATTAGTCACAGCAGGGTAAAATCTTCATGGCGAGAACACGACTGTTAGCATTAACGGCCGGTAATAAAGCGTTAACACTTTTCTTACACTTATCTCTTGCACTGCAACGCAGGTAACTCTTTGCACTATGTTGAGTATATTAGTAATTATGCTTAATTTTATTATCATTTAAGTCCGACAGCTTAGATCTGAACATTTTGCTTATAATCTAGTTTATTTTTTATCACAAATATGCATAAAGTCATCATCTTTTTTGCCTTGCCCTAACATAGCATGCGGAAAACTACGATCAAGGCGTCTAGTTTAAAATTTTTAAAGTTTCAATGTTGTTAAAAGGCGCAATTAGTTTGAATGCATTTTATAATTGAAAGGCACTGGAAATTGTAAATCCATTCTACTTGGCGTTCGCGTTATCAAATGGCGTAAAACTTGTTATATGTTGCAATAATTTTGTGTATTCCACTATGTTTGACGCGTATCAACAACGCGTGAGGGAATATTGTAAATTAGTTTGTGCAAAAAACCTTATCATGTTAACATTTTTCATCGCTGGTCTGGAAGGCAGAACCGCTGTTACATGACGATGAGAAGAAAACTGTTGTTTGTTGCATGACAAGATGAATTACGTGGATGATTAACACTCCTACAAATTCATCAATTATTGAAACAATATGTTGCTTGGTGGTTTCGCAGGTACACCTGGTGTCTAGTCGTTTTATTTAAAAACTTGGCCCAAAATAGTCATCGGACATGGACAGAGTCGAATACTCAGACGTGCAATAAACCAACAGTTGAATCAATTGCACGTCTCCCGTTCGGACGACTTCTAAAACTTTCGCTACCACACTCGGATTAACTAGAATCTAATCCAGCACTAAGACGTATAGAAAGCCGGAAATCGAGGCCAGCCCTACATCGAAGTAAATTACCGTAGGTCGCAGGTAAGGACGCGTTTGGACCTTTCCATTATCGTCAGATCACGACGTCAAACTGATTAGCACCCCAAATACCGACACAAATAAAAAGAAAGCAAAATAAGATCCGCCATACCAACCGTTAGAAGTCTTGCATGTTTTTCTAATCCTGTCGCGAAGACTACGTTTTTGCTGCTTTCGCCATATCTTCGTAAGTAATATAGTTATAAAATCATTGATGCACGGGTGTTAATAAGACAAATCTAACTAAACTTGAGAGGGTATGTTAAGTATCAACCGAAGCTCATATGATTTGTCGTTCGGTCTTTGTTAATCTGTTTGCCATCCAGTTTGATGATGACCAGAAAGGCCGAAAACACGCTGAAGCTTAGCCGTGTTTCGCACCTGTCCTAAATAAACGCAAATGATGTAGAACGACTGTTGGTTATTTGATGAGGAACACCAATAGAGTTCTCAAAAATACGTTAAAGGCATGTTTATTATTAGATAATTTTCTTATTGTCTCGAATGACGGTATTCATAACCAAGCGATTTAGGGCATTCGTTAACGCTAAAAAACTCGTGTGTTCCTTCAAATTGTTAATTGTTTGTATGTATTAGGTGTTGTGAACCTAGTAACAAATTAGTTCAGTTGTGACAAGAAGGATAAACCAAAGGCAGAATGACCGGAAAGTATATTCTCCTGTGCACATTCGCTTCGTGCTTACTGACGATTCATCAGTATGAGCGGTAGTATTTACAGATTTGCATATATATATATATATATATATATATATATATATATATATATATATATATATATATATATATATTTTATTTACTGCGGCTGGACTCCTTTTAGAAGATAAGCCGGCTAACGGGGGCTATATGGTGGTGTCACCAGGGTGTGGTGATTTCCGACCGGCAATCGGACTTCCCATAAAATACCACATGAGTCCGATGATTACACCATGACTCGGCGTGTTCCCCGCCAAAGGGGAACAAACTACAGGATTACATGGACTCCT
Source organism: Eudiplozoon nipponicum (assembly GCA_029291075.1). Classification (NCBI taxonomy): domain Eukaryota; kingdom Metazoa; phylum Platyhelminthes; class Monogenea; order Mazocraeidea; family Diplozoidae; genus Eudiplozoon; species Eudiplozoon nipponicum. The sequence goes on along the minus strand of JAQBSW010004937.1, from coordinate 35,890 downwards.
GGACAGTACCCCGTACTTCCGAATGTAGTAACACGAGCCTCAACAGCCACCGGCAACCATAAAACTTACTGCCGCCTTGCAGACTGCGCTTGAATGTGCAAATGCTAGAGGTGCGTCCTCGATCAAAAGCCGAGTGGTGAGGGGACACCACTTGTACCAAATTCCCAAGAAACTCCATGAAAACTCCATGAAAAAAAAAATATAATATAATATAAAGTGATAGCGTTGAAGTCGCATTGTTGTAGACTTAATATGATGTTAGCTTCACTACTGCAGGCTTACACATTCTTCTAGGAGATTGTACCGTCCTATCATCCCAAAAGCACGAAACAAATGTGCACACGGGATTATGTCTTTCCGTTCATGCTGTATTTGGTCTATCCTTTCTGGACATGGCAATTGAACTAATTTGTTACTAGGTTCGCAACACCTAATGCATACTTGCATATATTAGTTCTCCGCAACAAGCAGTATTTAAATGCCATTAAGATACTGTTTTCGTTGTTGATAAGGTGTAAATACTGTGTATTTGATATTAATCGTGATCATATTGTCTGTATATGTTAAACAATGTATACATACGTTCGGCAGGTACTTCAATTTCACGAATTTAATCAGGCACACGCAAGTTTATTCAAGTGAATAACAAAGACAATAAAACCACGTCTGCACCACAGAAAGGTTTTACAAAAAAGGACTCGAAAGCTGGAATCCCATATTCACACGCCAGACGTTATTTACTCGTGTCGCGAATCAGTGCATTCTCGTTCCCCGCATTAATAATGCCTATTTTGTCTACAACTGCGCTTATTCGTAACCGAAATACATCGCTCCAGTTTACGAAACAGTCCAGCTCAACTAAATGACGAGAATGAGTTGATATTGTGCGTGCAGCCATTCCGAGTTGGTCGGTAGGATGAATACATGTAGACTTCACGCGTAATTGAGTAATTCACCAATAAAAACAAGCTAATGCTAAAGCTTTCCCACTATTGGCATTGCCATAATCATCATTCTTTTGCAATATTATCATCCACATCATCGTTACTACCACTGTCATCTCGTTAAGAGAAAGAAAACTGGCGCTAAAAAGTCATCATCATCATCATCATCATCATCATCATCATCATCATCATCATCATCATCATCATCGATATCATTACCGACATCAGCATGATTAAAGCCAACCAAAAATCTCCTATCGCACGATTAGTATCAACAGCAGCTCTAAAATGCTCGAATTATCGACCCTATCCGTGCAGATAAAGACGTAGGTCAGCAAAACCGGAGGATATGCCACACCGTCATAGAAAAAAGTGTTATCTAATGCATGTATACGGTCCAGGCGTCTACGGGGGCAAACTGTTTAGCGAGGATCAAACTGGTTAAAATTCAACGGGATTGGTGTTCACTTCATGCTCGAAAACTTGACTTAAAAGAATTGTTACCACCACCCGCGCAATCATTGATTGATGAATTGTATTGCCTATATATGTATATGTGGCGAAACTGCAAACAGTTAATGTTCGTGACCGATAGAAATGTGTAGCTGACATTTCCAATCAAGTTCAATGTATGAGACAGCTAGAGGTGAGAGCCGTATTATCTCAAATTTGATTTCCACATATATGCGCAATGCGTGGTTTGAACCTCGCTAGTCAGTTTGTCGCCATATTCTGATGATGATCGAAGGTCGAAACGCGCCAGTGCGTTGCGACTGGCGGTAGTTTTACGCGTTGTTGGACGTCGGGTTAAATAATGGGATTGGTGTTTACTTCTAGCTCGCAAAATTGATTTGCAGACCTGTATATATATTTACAGTCCAATATAAATTGTTTGAATTGCTTAAATGGAACTATGGTGCCAAATTATTTTAAACAGGTGTAAATAAAAAGTCCATTAAACCTACTTCTTAACGCATTTTTGTGCTGTTCCGTAATAGAGGCTCTCCATGTGAGACACGACTTCTTGCGACAAATACGTCAGACTGGCATAGCTTTTACTGAACGTCTCCAACCCCATCAAACTTGGCGGAAACTGAATTGTCTATGGTATTCATATAGTCACCGTCTACAATCATTTTTTGGAAAGAAACATACATCTTGTGAATGCAACTGGGTTTAAGTCATAAAGTTCTTCCGTAAACAGAAAGCTACCAATTTAAACATATTCTGGCTGACGCACTATGCCCAATCAAATGGTCCATTCAACACGTCAACACCCACCTGCAGTAAAGGACTTTCAGTATCAACTCTAAATTCACTAAAGATGAGCAGGTGAGTCAGCTTTCTATAGCATAACTTAAATAATAAATTAAATAAATATTATACCTTAGCGTAAGTTGTTGTCAATCACTTTAGCAACTACTAATAACTGTCGCTTCGTTCACGTTGTAAGTTAGCACTGCAATTAGAATCTGGAGGCTAAGCACAGAATTGAAGCCCTGTCAATTTCGAGCAGGTGTACACCATATATACACACTATAAAAGCCATTTTGACAACCGATATGTTCGCACATTAAATGCTCCGATGTTAAAACCTAACCTAGGTTTTTTAATGATAGTCTACTTAATTTATTTTCGATATTTTCGCAGCAATATCATTGGGCTCCAGTGATATAAATCAAACATCAACCTTAGTATCTAAAAGAGCTTTATTAGACTGAGAAGAGGAAAGGAAAGGAAAGGAGTCAAGTGGATATAAAGTTGTCTGCAGTAGCCCAGCACGGCCCAACAGATAATGCGACCCTTTTTTATACTGCGCGACGGCCGATGCCGTAGGTACCTACTATAATTACTAGATAATATAGTTTATACTTTTACTGACAAATGTATGCACATAATGGGGCAAGTGTTTATATCAGTGACTTTTATTTAAATAATAATACGCTGATGCTTCACTTGTCCCTTAGCTTGAAATGCATTTTTAAGTGCAGGCCGTAAAGGCACAAGCTCAACCTTTCTCTGTGGAGATGTTGAAACGGCGTTAGTCTGACCTTTTTCCAGTGCCCTGACTGAAAGGAGAAACTTTAATGCTTCTGATGCGCGCAATATTGCAAACAGCGAGATCTGGTGTGTAACGATGTGATTCTCGTTATTGATGACATGAACACTCTGAACATATCCTCCCAGTAAAAGAGAAACCGGAATGGACATAAGCAGTAATAAGACTGACGAAACAACTGTTGACATCATATAAACCAAATGAGAACATATTAGTTTTATGAAATTGAAAGAAAAGGCGCTCCTAGCGAATCTATCTGCAGAATCGACTATTGAGCATGCTCGAAAGAACTGAGATACAACCCCGGGCCAACCCTCATGGAATTCAATGAATGATTAAAATCAAATAATTGGTGGTTTAAGTATTGACATAATTGTCAAAAATAGTTCTACTATGAGTTCTAGCCGATTAGATAACAGGTTTTATTCACAATAGTCAATTGCATGACAATTGATAGCACGCATAGGTCGGTAAAATCTTGATTCCTCCCACATTTCCAGGTGCATAGCTTGTCTTTCACATTAATTAATGGATTCCCACTGGTCCCTTTACTCTGAAGCCGTCCACAAGTTGATTTTCCGAAAATGCTGTTGAACCAAGTGTTTAAACAACTTATGGATGGCACCAGAGTGACGGGAATTGTGAAAATCTATCAATCAAGGCATAAATACAATTTGTGCCTGGGGATGTAAAGGTATCAGATTTTACCGTTTATAAGTGCTATAAATTGTGCTACAATATACATCTGAGGAAAAAGCATTTAACCACATTCGCTTACATCTGCTATTGGAGGTATTTAATGTGCTGTGTATAGTGGCCTGATGACCAAATCGGAAATCAGGTTCTAAGACGTCGCCAGGCCAGTGGTTAGTGTGAACAAATGTTAAAGTCTTCGGAAAGAAAGGACGAATACGCATAGCCAAAACGAACCAGATCGATGCGTACTTGGAAATGAGAATCAATTGGATCTTTGAGAAACTGACAATTTTAAAGCAACAGCCCGCGAAAGTCAACATATGAAGCTCCACTGCGCACAAATCAGTCAAATTGCCACAGTAGCCTATTGAACAGTATGCGTACCGTAATTGTGCATTTAAAGTTATCTCACTTAATGTACCTTAGTTTTGCATAATTTGTTGAATACAGAATCGGAAAAAATCAAATGTGTACCGGGGGATATTTATCCATTTTATATCTACAAATATAATCTTATTTTTAAACAAAATATGCACCAAACAAAGTAGTAATTCGAAATTTAAGCATATTATGTTTATCTCAATGAACAACATTTACAACCAGCTACAAAGAACGTTGATTATTTGATTGCGTTGGACTAAAACAAAAAATGCAGCAAACAGCTTACCGCGAACTTTGAAGTATTTCGGCTTTATTGGTGGCTCATTTTTCAATTATCTGTCGGAACAAGTAAATTGGATTGGTTTCATCCTGTTGACTTTTGAAAAATGTGCACACAAAATAACATAATTCGTTCAAAATAAATAACTTCATTTAAATTTTTTGATAAACAGCACTACATAAACACAAAATGTTGATGCTTCATAAAAGGTAACCCTGAAATTCTAAAGCACGTGCGAAATGGAAAAAAACATAGTTGCTAAATACGAGTAGGGCCTGAGACATGGCAGCTCCGCATTGCCAACATGAGTCAACTGCCATCGATCGAAACTGTAATGTAAATCCGCTATTTAAGATTTATGCATTGTTCTAAATTTCGGTGAAATTAGGCCGATCTAAAAACGCTTGCAGTGTTGGTGCTCTTTCAGAGGTGAAACATACGCAGATATCATTTTAATATATACAGTAATGAACGAATTTACAACAAAAAATATTATAGAGCGGTCTAAACGGTATAATGCATCAAGTTATGCAACGAGGTTTACCCTAACCGATCATTCATTGCGTGAATAAGTTGGAATAAACCTCGGCTCTCACCTAGATACGAGCACATATTTCCACTTATTAACCATTCCGGTTCACAATGGGTCAAGATCCCCTTCCAGATCGCGCTTAAGTTGGCGACTAATTGATGTACTATCAGTATTGTAAGCCGAATTAGCATAAATTTGGCGATCAGTATCGAGAATCTATATCGAATTATCAGAGACTAAACAACTTTTCTACAGGAGCCAAAAATGTTACATGCACAATAAGTTGTACTGTGCATATCGAATATTGTCCTCATTTATTGCATTATCGATTTTTCACACCCGTGACCAACTCATGTCTATTTTTAAGAATTCCAAAACTATTGCTAGATAGAAAGCCGTTCGAGTAGGTTAACACCCATTTAACGCGTATTCCTAATTAGATTTCCTTCAAAGACGCACGCCGTGACTATCACTGCGTTATTGCCTTATCTCAGACTAACAAATATGGAAAAGAAAATGACTTACTTTTAAACAATAATTGATTGCGCGGGTGGTGATAACAATTCTTTAAATCAAGTTTGCGAGCCTGAAGTAAACACCAATCCCATTGTATTTAACTAGTCGTCGAAAAACATAACAAGTACAATGTATGCGAGACTATTAAAGGTGAGAGCCGCATACATAATTTTGCTTTCCATATATATATATATATATATATATATATATATATATATATATATATATATATATATATATATATATGTGCGGTTTGATCCAGTCTAGTCAATTTGCCGTCGTACCCTGACGATGAGCGTGGAAGGTAGAAACACGTCAGTGTGTGAGATTGGCGGTGGTTTTGCTCTATTGGTCGACTGGTTAAATGAATGGGATTGGTGTTTGCTTCAAGTTCGCAAACTTGATTTAAAGAAAATGACTTGCTATTGCCTTTATTGCATTCGGTAGAACCAAAGGCATCTACAATGAAAAGACAACGCTGATTTATGTGTTACATCCGATTAAGTGAACGTCTTCAAGCGTTCTGCTTAAAGTCGGCTGTTGAAGGGCACCCTTTAAACTCACAGAGCTCTACTTTGTGAGCCACGAGCAACGCCGACACCAAATTGTCTGTCTTCACACAATTCTGCGGGGCCAGACGTTCGACGCCAATAAGATTTAGATACGATTGGTGCATACAAATCGTTAATACTCTTTGCTAGCCCGAATGCTATTTGCCTAAAGAGTTAGGGATAATTAAGGGCATAAATCTGCTCGATGCTGCAGCAAAGCTGGTTACTGTTGTTACTCGTAAAGGTAAACTGATTGTGCCAACCATGGCCGAATCTCGAGAGGGAATGGGAGGCGTAGACCAGATTCTCGCACCCGAATGCACTCTCCAGGTGCACCATCGTCTGTAGCGGCACAAAAAATAAGCTTTTCCAGACTAATCGGCCACCCACGATATTAAGCGCGACACATTTTATGGCAAGCTCTGTTTATGGATGGCGCAAACATTGCTTTATCCGATGACGCGTCACACTAATTGGTAAAGCTGTTTTTCCTGATGCTACATTGTTGCATAACTGAGAAAGAAACGCAACCAATAGTTAAAAAATTCACAGGCAAATTAGAGTGCGTTAGAACGCAAACAGTATTTCTCAAAAACGGTCGGACGCTGAAGATCATAGATGTGCCGTTGAAAAGGTAGTCATTGGGATACAGAAGAGAGCAAAGCGTCCTCTACTACCAGAACCAACACTATTCCTCAATGGAAAGACTGTATGCGCATTTTTGTTAGCGAATAAGTGGAATTTACTTACCAAGCCAGCTCCATGCTGGGAGACTCTATCACAAGGCTCCAGTTGAAATCCACCGGACACCAGCAGTATTTGCTGATCAGCAGGTATGCCAAGCTTCTCTTCCAGTCTCTGGCGTAAGCAGCTGACACTAAAATTCAGAAATAATAGGAATCAAACAAAATTGAATTAAAATGATTAGGATTTATTATTTTTTTTGTCGACATAGGTCAGACACTGAATTAATTGGCAAACGCATTATGTCTACCACACTAATTTATTCGATAGTGGGTACCCATTATCAGTTGGCCTAACTGCAGAGACCGCGATTTGAACCCAAGAGCATTTACTTCAGCGTTACAAAGCTCCTACTCTACACCACTGATATATGGACACTCACGGGTAACACTTTCGAACTTACTTTTGAATTGATCATCTCCAATTAGTCACTTTAACACAGACACAACGCCGCCTGGGGAAGCGATTTTGAAAAAAAAACCTGACAGTATCGAATAATATATGTGTTATCGGCTTAAGCTTAAAAAAAGGCCTAGGATAGCTAATTCAATTCAAAAAGTACAACGATTTCGTCCTTCGTTGGTACTTACCAGTAGATTTCAAAATTGCCGCGGCCAGGAAATTAAATCAGAAGCATTTCGGTAATATTCTTTCTGAAGCACATATTAGTCAAAAGATAAAATTCGTATGAAACAACAAATAGTACGCAATTAGATACTGATTGTGACGGAGAACTAATATAAATGCTATTGTGTATTAGGTGTTGCACACCTAGTAACAAATTAGTTCAATTATGACCAGAAGGATAAACCAAAAGGCAGCATGAACGGAAACTATAATCTCATGCACATTCGTTTCGTGTTTACTGGCGACTAATCAGAAGGATCCGGTATTACGCTCTTTACCAACTATATATTTTGGTGAGGAATGTGGTAAATAGGACGGTACAACCTACTGCAAAAATTTGTAAACCTGCAGTAGTGAAGATAAATTCATACAACGTCCTTAACAGTGTGACTCCAAACCCAACGCACTATATATATATATGTGTGTGTGTGTGTGTGTGCGTTAGCACATATATCGGACGTACGCAGAAGCAATTGACAAGTAGAATCCAGCAACATTTGCCGCAGAAATTAATTAAAAAAGGCTTCGCACCGTCAGGAAAATCCATTATTTCCGAACATATATTGGCAACGGGCACTCTGTCGATTCGACCAATTTCACAATTCTACATAAAGCAAAATCATAAAAATTATTATTTATTTATGAATCCCTTTATATAAAACAACAAGCACCTGACCTTAATATTCAAAAGTTTCATCAACATGATATTCTAATCGACTGGCCAAGAATAACAAAATTCATCACAATCTACTAGTATCCAGTCAAGAACAAACAGGCCCTCGACTAGAATCAACAAACATACAATCATATTGGCAACAAACTGAAGTGGAAGTAACAGAGGCGCATACGGTGACAGAAGTTTCCAAACAATATGAGCGTTTAACACTGCAATCTACACTGGCGCTGTTACCATGTGGAAATTATAAATTTGCGCAACAAGGTGAAACGATCAACTACACTGGGAAAAATAGCACTCGTACATGTAACAGTGAACAATGCGCACAAATGGTTAATTCTCAAGCCATCAAAACAATAATGACCAGATCTCAGACATCACTTTGCAATACTGCGATAATGACCTTTACATGCAAACACGCAAACACAAACGCATACACACTTACCAACTAGCGAAAACACAAAACAGAAGTAAAAACGAGTCAGATTTGTTACCACTAGCATAATCAATTGATAACCCAAAATGTATAAATATTTATGATTGTATAAGAGATGATTAGTTTTCACGAAATAAATGGCCCTTATCCACTTTGTTATTAATGTGTTCTTTCTTCCATATATATATATATATATATATATATATATATATATATATATATATATATATATATATACCAAGTATGTAAAGATATCAACACTACGGCTATTAAGTCAGTACCAAAAAAGGTATATGGTACCAACACGATGGATTTAAATGTAGGCCTAAGTTCCCCAAAATTGAGTATTATAAATACTTCTGAATATCTGTTATTCCAGTAAATCCATACACTCTGGCCTTGATCGATATCGGATATCACATTTCGCGGTAAGCATGATATCATTGAATTAAATATTTAACAGTTAAATACTGATTGTGGCGGAAAACTAACATATATGCAATTCTATACTAATGATTAGTCATCAATAAAACGATTATTGATTGCGCGGGTGGTAGTAACAATTATTTATATCAAGTTTGCCAGCTTGGCGTAAACACCAACCCCATTGTATATAACCATTCGTCGAACAACGTATCAATTATGGTTTATGTACTGTCTATATATATATATATATATATATATATATATATATATATATTATATATATATATATATATATATGGCGAAAGCTAAAAACAGCTAATGTTCGTGACTGCATAGAAATTGTGTAGCCGACATTTCCAGTCACGTACAATGTATGCAAGATTAGAGGTTAGAGCCGCATATCTTATTTTGCAATGCGATTTGATAATCGTTAAATACAATGGGATTGGTGCTTATTTCAAGCTCGCAAACTTGATTTAAATTCATCAGTAAGTACGAAACGAATGTGCATGAGATTATACTTTCCGTTCATGCTGCCTTTGGTTTATCTTTCTGGTCATATTTGAACTAAATTGTTATTAGGTGCGCAAAACCTAATGCACAATTGCATATATATTAGTTCTCTGCCAGAAATGGCATCCAACAGTTATATATTTGATTGAATGATGTCATGATTACCGCGAAATTTGATAACTGATATCGATCTCTATGTCAGACCGAAAAATGAAGTCTGTTCGTCATATACTCGCGACTATTAAACAAGAAAATGGACAAACATTGGATCAATTTGTTCAGATTCTGAAATCGTTAGCTAGGGAATGCAATTTCAAACCAACTACGGCCGAGGAAAATCGAGACGATGCTCTGCGCGATGCCTTCATTAATGGAATCCAGTCCAATTCAATCAGACAACGTCTCTTAGAACACAACTCACTTAATTTTCAAGCGGCTTTTGATCAAGCACGTGGTCTCGAAATGGCGGAAAAGCAATCATTATCATATCAAAACTGTTTGAATTCTGCACACACTGCAACGGTTCAGCCACTCTGTCCTTCATCAACCTCCGATAAATCTACAGATAATCTTGTTGCTGCTGTTAAACAAAAATGTGACTTTTGTGGGTACGATTATCATTTAAGATGGAAATGTCCGGCCAGAAACGCTTTCTGTAAAAGTTGTGGAAGCAAAGGACATTTTCAAAAGGTATGTCGCTCTAAGAATCACCGCCCAGTGGTTTCGACGCTTCATCCTACCATATCTGCAACTGTATTAGCTGCTGCTCCTGATTGTCTCACCAAATGTGTAATAAATCTAGAAGTCAATAACATAAATTGTCATGCTCTCGTTGATACAGGCAGTTCCTGTAGTTATGTTTCAGAAGCCTTCGTTTTGAAAAATAATTGGAAAATTCACTCCTCACGAGAAACAATAACCATGGCGTCTAGCTCATTATCGAGTCATACCAAAGGCCATTGTTTTGTGTCGATTCAATACAAATCATGTGTTTATAAAAATATCAAGCTATCTATACTTTCTGATCTTTGTACTGACGTACTCCTCGGTCATGACTTCCTTGGATTGCATAAAAGTGTAAATATCTCTTTTGGTGGTCATAAATCGTCATTCACCGTCTGTTTACTGAAACCTGCATCTGTTACGTCCCCGCCTCTTTTCCACCATTTAACTGCTAACTGGAGGCCTATTGCTACGAAATCAAGAAGGTACAATCGAATGGATGAAATATTTATCCGGGATGAAATAAACAGATTAGTTTCTGATGGCATTATCGAACCTTCAACATCCCCGTGGAGAGCACAAGGCTACGAAATCAAGAAGGTACAATCGAATGGATGAAATATTTATCCGGGATGAAATAAACAGATTAGTTTCTGATGGCATTATCGAACCTTCAACATCCCCGTGGAGAGCACAAGTTCTCGTGGTATCGAATGAGAATCACAAGAAACGTATGGTTGTGGACTACAGCCAAACGGTCAACAAATTCACACTCTTAGACGCATATCCTTTGCCGAAAATAGACCAAATGGCTGAAACCATTTCAAAATATAATATATTCAGCACTTTGGATCTCAAAAGCGCTTACCACCAAATACCTATCCAAGAACATGAAAAGGTATTTACTGCTTTCGAAGCGTGTGGACGCTTGTTTCAATTCCGTCGCATTCCCTTCGGAGTGACGAATGGTGTCTCATGTTTCCAAAGAACTATGGATCATATAATCGCACAGGAACATCTCACAGATACATTTGTCTATGTGGACAATGTGACAGTTTGCGGGAGAGATACGCTTGAACACGAAACAAATCTCAACAAATTTCTTAATGCCGCTAAAAAATATGGATTGACCTTAAATGAATCAAAGAGCATTTTCGCAGCTAAAGCAATTACTCTCCTTGGTTTTCAAATATCGAATGGAAAAATTAAACCTGATCCTGACCGATTAAAGCCTTTACAAGATCTCCCACCACCGTCGAATGTGCAATCGCAACAAAGAATTGTGGGATTTTTCGCTTATTATTCGCCGTGGATCTCCAACTTCTCCGATAAAATTCACTCACTCGTTCATAATCGAACTTTTCCTTTGCCCGTCTCTGTGAAACAAAATTTCGATGATCTTAAAAAAGAATTAGCCGTAGCAACTCTAGCTTCTATTCGTTGTGATATTCCGTTTGTCGTCGAAACTGATGCTTCGGACGAAGCTATTGCTGCTACTTTGAACCAAGATGGAAGACCCGTGGTGTTTTTCTCTCGGACGGTGACGCCATCTGAAAAAAAACACTCAGCTGTTGAAAAAGAAGCCTATGCCGTGGTTGAAGCTATTCGAAAATGGAGGCATTTACTTTTGGGTAATCATTTCAAACTTGTCACTGATCAAAGATCTGTTTCCTTTATTTTTGGCAATCAAAATCGAGGAAGAGTGAAGAACGATAAAATTTTGCGCTGGAAAATGGAATTATCACCTTACAGCTTCGATGTTGTCTATAGACCCGGAAAAGATAACAAAGCAGCAGATGCACTAAGTCGATCCTGTTGTGGTGCGCTTCTAAATGGACTGGATTTAAAACAAATACATGATTCTCTTTGTCATCCTGGAATTTCTCGTATGCTCCACTTTGTGAAATCTCGTAATTTACCATATTTTATTGATGAAATTCGAAAAATGACCTTGAGTTGTGAAGTGTGCTCTGAAATCAAGCCCAGATTTCCTTCGGTAATTCAAGGCCAATTAATCAAAGCTACCCAACCGTTTGAGCGGTTATCTATCGATTTTAAAGGACCTCTTTCTTCATCAACTCGTAATCGTTATCTACTGACGGTCATCGATGAATATTCTCGATTTCCCTTTGCATTTGCTTGTCCTGACCTTAGCAGTCACACCGTCATACTTCACCTGTGTCAAATATTCGCAATGTTTGGGATGCCTTCGTACATTCACTCAGACAGAGGTTCTTCCTTCATGTCGACCGAGGTACAAAATTTTCTTCGGGAAAAAGGTATAGCTTCGATTAGAACGACTCCTTTTAATCCCAAAGGAAATGGACAGGTAGAAAGAATGAATGGTACCTTATGGAAATCGATCCTTCTCGCTCTCAGATCAAAAAGGCTTTCAGTTGAAAACTGGGAATGCGTGCTGCTGGACGCATTACATTCAATCCGTTCATTATTGTGCATATCTACCAACGAAACCCCTCACGAGCGTCTTTTTCGACACAATAGAAGGTCGACTTTTGGTACCACACTCCCAACCTGGCTTACTGTTCCTGGCAAAGTTTTACTCAAGAAGAATGCTAGAGTTTCTAAATATGACCCCTCTGTGGAAGAAGTTGAACTAATTCATTGCAATCCTAACTATGCGCATGTTCGTTTTCTTGATGGAAGAGAAGATACAGAATCTATCCGTCAATTAGCCCCGAAAGGCTCCGACGCACTGATGATTGAAGCTGGAACTAATATGGGACTCTGTGAAAATGAACCGGTTGTTGCTGATGAACAAACCTCCTATAATGACGATACCGATATTGATAATGTTAAGGCAAATGGTGAATCTACGGATAACTCAAATGCTCGTGACCTATCAGAGAATCTCGAAAACCTTATCAATCAACAACAACGTGTTCATCCTTATAACTTACGAAGAGGAAATGTTTAAATACTATGTTTTCTCAATCCTCTTTGAATTGTTACTATAACAGTCTTGTTCCGACTCTGACGCTACGCTACAAATCGCAGTGGAGGAGAATGATATGATTGTTTATTTGTACACACATTTATATTCACACCGTTCGTATACTAACATGTTTTGCTTTGTCTTTTAGCATGTATATCTGCATTATATGATGAATAAAGCCTAATATTTTAGGCAACTCGTTCTTCTGACTTGTCGACTCACTCTGCCCGTTTGCTGTGCTTGTTACTGTGATTCAGAACACGTACCATCTTTCCTGTCTTTAAATAATGCTATCGTATTTCGTGCAATAACCATCATCGAAGGAGCTTGAATCCAGTCGTGTCTAGGTTATTTGCTTGGATTATCCTATGTCTTCTGAGAACTTCACATGAATCACACACTAGAGGAGAACAGGCCGGATTCCGCACAGAAATAGATAGTAAATATATTTTTACCTTAAGGCTTATTCTTGAACTGCGATATCTAGATTGCACCCTACAAATCTGTCTTTCTAGACTTCAAAGATACATTTAACACCGTTGATCGCAAATTTATATTTGCTATTCTGTCGAAATACGGTGTGCGCAAAAAAGTTGTAAATATAAAACGCGTTCACTACACAAACACTTATGATCGCGTTGAGTTGTACAACAAATTAACAAATAGCTCTATTACCAGCATTGTTGTTTGTCAAGGCTCTCCATTTGTCACATTTTTGTTTAACTGTGTAATTGCTTCTATTACGAACACTCTATAATACGTTTGCGATGGTGGTTTCAAAGATCTCCTGGGTAGTATGTTAGTCGATCTTGAATATTCAGACAATAACGTATTATTATTAGACAATCGAGATTCTTCTCAGGCCACCTTTAGTTTAGTAATCGTTGTGCCACCTTTCGGTATGAAATTTGCACCACTCACTCCAACTCTGCGACTACAAAGGGAAGATCTGAACATAGTTGACAGATTTACAAACCTTGGCAGCTCTATCAATAATTCATGCAAAATGTCTGACAAGGTAATTTTAAGAATTGTGTAAATCAGAGCAACTTTTTCCAACCCTCTCCGTCTATGGAGAAACTCGATTATTTCACTTTTCTTTTAAGGTAGTCTTTGCAATGCATCTGTACGCGCAGTTTTATTATACGCTAGTGAGGCGTTGACCCTTACAGTTGAAGATTTTAGACGCCTACAGGAATTCGACTACCGCTGTTTAAGAAGCATTGTACATATAGGTTACTAACAACGAATAACCAGCGCAGATATCCATAGAAGTATGATTTGATCGGCTAACAAGCAATCCCAGACCCTCCCCTTCAAAAATCTCTTAAATAATTTGTATGGCTATTTTAAAAAATTTTTGTCATAAGCACTATTTTATATTTCTAATGTTTATGTTATTTCTCTTATGATTAGATGGCAGTGAAACAGTTACAAATGGCTTTTGTTATTATAATCAAGGTAGCGATCGTGATATAAGCACCTAACCAATTAATTACTTACATATGGCATTAAAAGCTAAGAATTGTAGTGTAGAAAATGCAATTCATCCAGTAGACCAGTTTCGTCCTTATTGTGAACTTATCATGTACTGGCCAGAAATTGCCACGGACAGTACATGATGAGTTCCCAATAAGGACGAAGCCGGTCTACTGGATGAATTTCCTTTTATACACTATACAATTCTTAGGTTAAACTGACATATGTAGGTAATTAACGGGCCAGGTGCTTATATCAAGACCGAAATCTTGATTATAATAATTGTTATCACCATCCGCGCAACCAATGTGCATTTAATTATATAAATGGCCTTTCGACTGCTGTGTATGTTGATGATGATTTATAGTAACTTACTGACAAATTGAATTATCATAGGTGACTTAAACTTTGGCAAATATTCCTCTTAGAAAACAGAATTTAAAACTTTATAATGGAAGCCGGCTTAAAACACCAGTTTGATAAACAAACGAGGCACACTCGCTTTTTAGACCTTGACTTTACTGGCACTGATAATAGCACGACGATTCCACACGAAAATGTTTTACCCTTCTGTGATCACAACGAACTAGGCGTCCCATTTGCTATTAGAGCACAAAATATAACCATGGTACTCTTTTCATATGAATAAAGAAAACTAAATTTTTTAAGATAAAAAACAGTTTCTTTCTCATATTTTTCTCAAATACCTAAAAATGACATCCCATTATATATAAATTGAAAATCCATACAAAATAGAAAAATGTAAACGTGGAGAGTGTGTGGAATAAAGAAACAATATATATGTCTAACAATTTTATATAATATCGAAGCACAGACTGATTTTTATGAGAATATTAACTTACCAGCTACTACTTGATGAATTAACCTTCCTGCATTAAACAACGAGTGGCTAATACTGGCAATGTTAAGAATATAATTGGATTAGTATTTATATCAAGATCGCAACCTTGATTTAATTAATTGTTATCACTATCCCTGCAACTAATCATCGATTACATGTATAAATGTTGAATTCAATACCACTTCCCAATGTAATGTAATGTCTGTTCTGTAATGAACTTTAGGTCTAAAGAGAAGCTATATATGCTCTACCTGAAGAAAAAGCTAGCCGAAACACATTAGTATTTAGCTGAAAATCGTGAGTTGCGGACGGCAGGGTGGCTCAGTGGTTAGAATCATAAACTCCGAAGCAGACGTACCCGGGTTCGATCCCTAGTCCTGGAAAATTCTGAACAGTACATTGGTTCCCAATAAGGAAGAAACCGGTCCGCTTGATGAAATGCCTTTCCTAAGTTAGATAATGCTTAATTTATACTTATAAATGTATATATGTAATTGGATCATTATTTATATTAATATCAAAACCTAGATTTAATCATATTTATAACCGCTTGTGCAACCAATGTTCTTGATATTTTTTCTTATATTCCTCATACAGTGAATTTATTGTCTTAGATACAATAAGTATACTTTATCGGTAAATTCAGTCTTCATAAAGTAAACTGTTTCAACCTGGATTCTTCGTTCAATTCATAAGCAAGATGATAATTTTTCGCCATTCGTACGTGAATAAAATCATTAACTATGGTTTTGAATTTTTAAAAGTAACTGTTTGTGAACTTAGTTTTTAAACATATAGTTTAGCTTGAATTTAGACTTAAAAACAAATGATAAAAGTCAAAGCACTTGGTGTCATTTAAAATTGTGTAGTGCTTTGTTCTAATGTTACAAAATTAATATTTTGGTAGTAAGTTTTTTAAACATGAACTAGTCAAAATGTTTGTTTAATTAGGAAATCTTATTTTCGTAATCTCCAGTCATTAGTAAATTAGTACGTTTGTTAAATCCAGTGAGTGTAAAATTATTTCAACATAGATGTCTCGTTCATTTTTAATATTAAATGAGCAATTAAATCCGCTTTATTACTTTTCCACATATTAGTTATAATTCAGTTGGACTTTTTGAAATCGTAACTGTGGCTTGCATACACCAAATGATGAGACTGAATCAATGAACAAACGCTATTTTATTACCTATTCTTACTTTGGTATCTGCATAGACTTTTAATTAAATTCAACTAATAAATTCAGTTTTTTTAGTCATAAAACTTTCTTCAATACGTATTTCGACGATTTTACAGTTTTAAGAATTCTCGAGTTGCTAATATACCCGATAATAAAAACATGTCAGCTAAAATTCCAATTAGTATACTAAGTAATGATTAGAACGGCTTGGCCGTACTGGCAAATGGATTTAGTATAATCATTATTCCACGAGATCAGTTTGACAAAAATAAATTTATAATTATTACTAAAATTATACCAGTACACATTAAACATATTTAGAAAATCGCTGTCTTGTGCTTCTCACACTTGTGGAAATATTCAGTAAAATATTCCTCTTATTTTTTTCTCCTGAATAAGCTCAAAATTTGGTTGGCTTATATTTACAACTCTAAATATTTCAATCGAAAGGTAACAAACACATTCTAAACTATAACAAAAACAATTCTAAATGAGTTTTGATATTTAAGTCAAAAAGTCAACCTTTTAATGCTCAGTTCAAGATATATATTCTTCGAAGTCATTAAACTACTATTTATATACCTACCTAGTCAAAACATACAAATTCCAGTTTTAATCAAGTCAAAATTCATCTCATTTAATCAACACAGATCTTCGCAATACTTTAAAAAAAGTAACTCTTCTGGTGTTGCTTAAGCCCGATACACTTCTAGACAATGCATACACATTGATGATTTATTACACAAACTTATAGATTTTTAACCGCTTATTGTGTTCACATAAGATTTAAAATATACAACCCGTTGAGATAAATTGAACATATCTGACCCCTTTGCCTCTTAGGTTCATTAATTTGAATGCTAAATAAACAATGCGCACATGCTGCCCTAAACTAAAGTTCTGAATTCTACTGAAAATCAGGTTCCGTCGTATATCAAGAATACGATCTAGGCGATACAATCCTAGCCAAGCATACTTTTTCTTTATATATACGTCGGGTTCTTTTTTACTCACCTTGTAGAAGCATCATAGCTATAATTACTGAGAATTAATTGCTAGTCAATATTTCACTCACTTTTACATAACCACTACTTCGTTAGGTTCCATGATCATTTCGATCGAAGAACCGGATGGCCTGATGCCAAATAATTTTTTTCTTAGCTTCTATTTCAATTTTGAACTTGATTTTAAACGCTACTATAGCAGAACAATTCAGATAACCAAACAAAGCTTTTCTTATTGTTTCTGAAGTTTTAAATTCACTTTTATACGAAAATAGATATATTCAGGTCATAATTTGAAATCTTTGTTATCATAACAACATAAATCGTCAAGATATACACTTTAAGAAAAATAACAAATGATGATAACTATTTTGTTATAAGAAGGAAAGTTTAATATCGATATGTTATTCATAACTTACTTTTGTGAAGCTAGATTCTGATCCAGCAACACCATTTCACCTCCATTCATTAGGAATACATACATCTTTACGCAATAGAATAAAAATCATATATCATTTATCTCAGCTTGAATTCATTTCTACTTCCTTAGGTCAGCTGATATTCATATAGTGCGCAAAACTATAAAAGATTTAAAGAATAGTATTACAATTTAACACGAAAGAATATATATTAGATCGAGAAATAAACTTTAGCCTATACTGCCCCGAAATATGTTTTATACAACCACTTTTAATTAGTGGTCTTATAGGTGACCGTCGTGTTTTTGCAGAGTGTGGAGGATGTTGAATCCTCCGCCTTATATAAAATGACCTTGAATGATAAATTTAAACCACCATAGCTGATTGTAACAACTTTATTTAAAAAGAATTTTTTCTTTTTATTTTCCAGAACATTCTTTGTTTAAAGACTTGATTTTTAAAATTGTGCGCTATTTTCAGTTTTTGAGTATCTCGCTTCAAACCTGGTATTGAAATTTCGTCTGCTGCATTTTAACATTTCTTTCCATAATAAACGATTACAACATTATACAATAAACATCTTCCAATCCTTGCCTTGTGTTCTGATATAATATAGCACTGAGGAGGAGCCTTGGAACAGGTATAATTGTTTTATTTGTGGGTCACGTACACATCGAAACAGATTATTGCTGGCATAGCAGCTGTCCGACTCTCACCTTCCATTTGCCATTGTAAGTGTCAATTTAATTATTAAAACATTTGATCATGGTTACCGATATTAAATATGAGGACACATGTAAGTTAGTGAAGGACATAGCGGACTTGAATTTAAATGACACAAGCAATAATATAAGCATATCAGACTCTACTGTGAATTTTAGGACTTCCAGCGATCTGGCATCTATGGGGCTTGCAGACACGGATAGGTTAGGGGCCTCAACAAGAGGAAGATATTTCTTTTGACAATATTAAAGTAACATTTATTGATAAATTTAAATTACCGTGGCTGATTGAAAATAATATGATTGAATAAGAATTTTAAAAATATTTTCCAGAACATTCTGTAAACGCCCCAGCTTCAAGTAAATGCCGTACGACGTAAGAAAATCAGTTAGGAGCCAGTTATGGCTGAGTAAGTACTGTTGGGGGCCCTTATATGGGCCGTTATTGCGTTTTCCGCCAAATACCAAGAGAGTCAGTTGGTGTAGGAGTGTCTAGAAGTACTCCTAGACACTTGAGACCAGCTCTGGTTGACTTGGATTGTTATTCCTTCTGTTGTGGTGTTGACATCTTGGCGAGTGAGTAGCTGAGTAATTTCATTGAAGTTCAGCAGTAATTGGCACACGGGAAGGATCAAATTTAGATGTTGCTCCGTCTCACAAGTTGTGCAGCAACAAGATTGGCGTGACTGAAATTGCCAATGTGTGTGAAGAAATTTCAAAAATTAGCGTAGGTGACGGTAGCCGAGAGCAGGCAAACCCGTAAGGCAAAGCAGGAGGCAAACGTGACAACTGACATGCATTGTAAATTCACCGTGCTTAGATAGCTTTAATTTGACAGCTCGCACACCATTGGTTAACGGCAAATTTCGCATTTTTCTTATTGGTGCCGCGTAAATTGAAGTGAATTTAATTTACGCAATATGTCGGCGAATTGTTTTGAGTCGTTACATCACTTTCCTTTCTGAAAAAAAGAAAAAATACATTAGATTGTATTTATGCCAAAACTTTGCAAATAACTTAAAAACAGTACAGTTCTCAGTATCCTGTCGCGGTCGCTAATTTTAAAAATCCTCCAGCTTCAAGTAAATGCCGTACGACGTTACAGTCAGAAAGAAGCCAAGGATATATTAATTAGTACAGTTGGGGGCCATTATTAGGACTGGCATTGAGTTATCCAGCAAGTTCCGAGAAATTCGGCTAGTGTAGCAGTGTCGGAAAGTACTCCCATACACTTGAGACATGCTCTGGTTAACTTGGGTTTCTATTCGTCCTGCTATGGCAACGACATCCTTGGTGAGTGAATAAAAAGTCATCTCGTTGAATTTCTGCAGTAACTGGCTCACTGAAGGGATCAAATTTGTGTTAAGCCAGTCCAAAAATCAGCGTAGGTGACGGCAGCAGACTGCAAGCACACGTAACGCACAACAGAAGGCAAACGCGACAACTAAATTGCATGGTAAATTCACCGTGCTTTATTAGTTATAATTTGACAGCTTGCACGCCTTTGGTTAACGGAAAATTTCGCTTGTTTATCATTGGTGTCGCGTAAATTGAATTGAATTTAATTTACGCAGAATATCGGGGAATTGTTTTAAGTCGTTACAATTCTTTGTTTAAATAATTTGCCGTATTGTAAAACGCCCCGGCTTCAAGTAACTACCTTACGACGTTTACAAAATTTTGAGGTGCTAAGACGGCAGATAGTATGGTTGGTGACCCTTATTAGGACAGGAATTGAGTTATCCGGCAAATGCAGAGAAATTTAGTTAATGTAGCAGTGTCTAGAAGTACTCCTTGAAACTTGAGACCGGCTCTGGTTGATTGGCTGGTGTGCCTTCTGTTTTTGGCTTTGATATCTGCAGTTGGAGACTGCATGAAGGCTGAGTATTTTCTCGGCGAAAATCTGCGACAACACCATAGTGACTGGCACACGTAGAGGTCCAATAAAGAGAATTTGCTCCGTCTCACTAGTTGTGCAGCAACAAGATTGGCGTGATTAGGTGACTCTGCTTGTGAAGCAAGACCAGAAGTCAGCGTAGATGAAAATTTTGTATGACAGGAGACAGCACGCACACGTAGTGCTCAGCAGAAGGCAAATGTTAAAACTTACTGGCATGGTAAATTCACCGTGCTTATATACTCTTGAAAACGAAAGCTCGCACGCCATTGGGTAACGGCAAATTTTGCTTGTTTTAATTGGTGCCGCGTAAAGTAAATTTGAATTTCATTTACGCAATATGTCGGTGAATTGTTCTTGAGCCGTTACAGTATATGTACTTTTGAATTGTGCGTACTTTGAGTTTCGGTATTCTGTAACTGTTCTGACGTGACCTTCTCTAGCAAGCTGCATTTGACATTTTATATCTACATTTCGGGTTTTACAAATCTTGATCTTCACAATATAATCCTGCTACTAACTTGTGTTTTCAATCGTGCCTATTGGGAACGTTCAGGTTCAGGTAATTTAATATTTCTGTTTTTTGCGTCTAATCTCTTTTCAGGTTATTGACTCGGGTTTATTGCAACGCAAGACGTACACAGCCCTTTGCCTATTATTAAATTAATCAAATATATATTCTAGTTTGATTAACATAGAAGCTAATCTTAAGTTCGTGAACACTGACAATTTATCTCAAGATACTGCAGGCATGAACTTAATAGATGTAGAAGAGAAAACTAACTTATCAGACGCATGTAGGTGTATTAAGACTGAATCCGACTTGGCTTTTATGTGGTTTCCATTAACTAATGGGGTGTGAGCTTTTACAAAATATGGCAACCGAGCCAGTCCAAAAATAATCAGTATACCACCATATAAATCTGAAAACCCTTCAATTTGGGTGGGAGATGCCCATATGCAAATTAAAGCCTACCAAATTGTGGATTCCATGGAGAAATTTGATGACTTATGGATGGCATTACTAGAGAATTTCAGAAGTACCTTAGACAATTTCAGAATCAGAACAGTTAAAAAAGAACCGTAAAATGCATTTGAGTTGTTTATGACCGAAGTTCAACAGAGATAGGTTGATCCAGATGGAAAGGAAGCACCAAACCGGTAGAGAAAAATTCCTCATCGCGAAAGGTATGAAACTCCCGATAGTAGGAGCCGGTGAGGGGGGGGGGTTCCATTGCAAAGGCTTCCTGATCTGCCTTTAAAATGTATAATTAAAGCAAAATTGAAAGATGCAACAATAGCAAAGTGCACTGAGACGGAAAAAGGTTAGATTCTGCCTAATCTGAGATTTTGATTACATTGCCGAATTGTCCAGCAATGAATTCAATATTAGAGATGAATTGACTGGTTTGGAGTTTCTCATTGACACAGGTGCAGGAATAAGCATAGTTAGGTCAGATGTGGTGAAAGCAGATTGCCCCGCATTTGTTTACCAACTATAGGCCGCCAATGGTAGTCCGCAAGGAGTTATGGGGATGAAGGAACTCTCGGTAACCTTAGAACAGAAATCTTCCTTTAAGTGGAACTTTCTGGTGGCCGAAGTCAAAGACAATTTCATTGGGATGGATTTCTTGATTCACTTTAAACTGAGTCTAACAATTCAGCAGTTAGAACAGTCCTTTTACCTAAACCTATAGTCGCAAATGACTATGCCGATATCATCGAGAAATTCCTAGCAATGTTCCAACCGTTTAGTGCCAGAAGAAATGGTTTGAAGACAAGAGAAGAACAAAAATTAGAATTGGTAGTTCCATTGCTTTGTTCAACAAAGACCCAACCGTTTGAAAAACACAAACAGTGGATTGTTGTGCCTGGATTTCACCAACTGCGCGAAGAGGGAGTTTGTAGAAAGACAAATTCCAATTTTGCTTCCCAAATAGAGGTATTACTCAATCCTGAACCGGGATATTGAAAGGTTTGAGGGAATTATCGTCTATTAAAATCAGTGACTAAGGGTGATTCTTATCCTATCTCTAACCAGAGTATTCTGCTACAAAATATAATGTGATAAGAAGTTTATTCAACTTTAGATCTACGCAAAGCGTACTATTAGATACCAAAAGACGAAAGTTCTATAGCACTCATCGCAGTCAGATTTCCAGGAGAGGGATCGCCTGGTTTTCTTCAAATGCCTCTCGGATTGAGGAATGCCAGTCAGAAATTCCAGCGTTTGGTTGAAGAAGTTCTTCAGAATTATCCGTTTGAAAGGGTGTTTATAGACGACATGATTATATTTAGTCGATCACGTGATGAAAATCGTAAGCATTTAGAAACGATTTTGACCAGGCTGAAACATTATACATTAGTAATAAAACTGAATAAAAGCCAGCTAAATATCATTGACGTATATTTACCAAAGGCGGCATTAAACGTTTGGAAAATAAAATTCCAATCCATGAAGGAAGTAACGGAGCCTTGGAACCTGCGCCAGTAGCGAAGGTTTTTGGGCATGATCAGCTATTACCGACGATTCATTCCAGGTCTAGCCAAAATTTTAGGATCATTAACACGCCACCTCATACGTAAAAAGATCACAATCAAGAAATCTTGACCTATAAACTTAAGTCAGGAAGACCGAGAAAATTTCCATAGGACTAAGGCAATGCTAAATGATATAGCCACACTAACACCTGTATATTCAGTTCAAATTTTTAAACTACCTATTCTTGAAATTTACCAATATGCACAATTAAAAAAAAATAGTTGCAGGATTATATTTTGAAGATAAAGATTTGTGATACCGAAACTGAGAAAAAATTGTCAAATGCAGCTTGCTAGAGAAAGTCACACAAGAACAGTTACAGAATAACGAAACTGGAAATTCGCACAATTCAAATGTATATATACTGCAAATTATTTAAACAAAGAATGAACTAGAAATTAAACAAATATTTTCTTTTTTAATAATATTCGTTTCAATCAGCCATAGTGGTTTAATTTGACCAATACTTGTTATTTTAATCATGTCAAAGTAAATATTTTCCTCTACAATCGAGACTCTTAAGTCACTACCTACTGAGAGCCCTTTGACGCCAGATTTGTGGAGGTTAATTAACAAATGGGAGATTAATTAACTTTTCATGTAAGTATAAATCGTTTTTTTATTTTTGAACATTTAATGTTATTCCTGGTTTCATAAAGAAAGTTATGTTTTTTTTTAAAATATAGCAAATTGTTTATGAATTGTTTTGGTAAGTATTGTCGTAGATTATGATTTGTCTTTGTTGACTTTATTATTCCTTCTCCTTGAGATGAACCTGGTTTAGTCATATTTTGCTGCCTGAAAATCATTTAACGAAGCCATATTTTTGCAATAAATTATTTAAATTCACCAAAAATTATTATTATTATTGAATATTATGGAAAGGATCTCAGCTAGTCTTCAGGTAATAATCTTGAATATTCTGTTTTCAATTTTTTCACTTCCAGAAGGGCAAGCTGTAACACTCAGTGAGACGGTGAGCATTACCAACTTTTGGCATAAATATATTGTAATTAATCTTATTTTAGCGTGATGAATAACAGCAATAATTGCGAGGATAACGAGCAATTGACCGATATACTTCCGAAATTTATCTCAAGAGAAAGTATGGGTGAATTTAATTGTTCTGAATTAAAGAATCATTACGCATAAAGTGGATGTCCCAGCTTAGTGTCTCAGGTATTCTAATATGGTAGTGACCAAAGGACCTACACAGATTGTCATTCGCAATATAAATAGAATGATCAGTAAATTTAGAACAATTAAATTTCACAGTTCTATCAACAACTTCCCTTAAACTACCATTCCTAAGTCCTTCGTTCAAATGCTCTGCATCAATACACTAGGTTCAGTTTTCCAATTCAATCCAAATAATATATATTACAAATATTTTATTAAACCAAAGATCCATTGTATACAGTAGTGTGGAGGAAGATAAATCCTCCGCCAAAATTAAAGTAACATTAACTGATAAATTTAAACCACCTTGGCTGATTGTAACGAATTTTATTTAAGAAGAATTTTTTCTTTTATTTTCCAGAACTTTCTATGTTTGAATACTTGACTTTGAATTGTGCGCCATTTTCAGTTTTCGAGCATTACGGTCCTCGACTGGTTGTATCTTCCTTTGGCCTGCTGCAATTGTCTCATTTTTCTTCATTAAAAACTGATCAATTTCTACAATATACACCTTCTTATACCGTCTTATATTTTTATTGATGCACACATAGAAGGGACGTTCTAGAACAGGTAATCTAATAATTCTGTTTTTCACGTCTATTTCTTACCAGATTATTTGTTTGGGTGTTTTGTACAGACAGGTTTCACATCCCGATTTGCCTAACATTAAGTGTCTATTTAATAATTAAATTTCATAGATATGGATGCAGATCTTAAATTTGAGGACACAAGCAAATTAGCGCAAGATATTGCAGGTTTGAATTTAGCAGATGCGAATGAAAATATAAGCTTATCAGATTCTACTGTAAATTTTAGGACTACAAACGATCTGGCATCTATGGGGTTCTCAGACACGAATAGGTTAGGAGCCTCTACAGTAGTATACCTTTACGAAAGTGAGGACCAAAAGTTATCCAAATCATTTTATCATTTGACAAATTGGAAATCCTTCCCGATATAACAGATGAAAGTTATTATTTGTATGCAATTCAAAATATTTTTGTCAAAGTTAATAACGAAAATGAAAAATAAACTAGAGGTAAAGAGGTATAGCTGCGCTAGCTAGGAGCGTCACAAAACGTATCACATATATCTAAAATTTATAGTTTAACACAAACTTGGGAAAATCTTAAACATCCACAATTTAATCAATAAAAATTTTAAAAATACAACAATAGTCTAAAAATTCAACTTTGCATAAAAAACAAGCGGTTACTTCAAATACCTAAAAATGAACATAGTGTAGAGGAAGATATTTCCTCCGACAAAATTAAAGTGACATTTATTGATAAATTTAAACCACCTTGGCTGATTGAAACGAATTTTATTTAAAATTAAATTATTCGTTTATTTTCTAAAACATTCTTTGTTTAAATACTTGACAATATATATACTTTTGAATTGTTCGTAATTTCAGTTTTTGGCAATCTGTGCTTGACTGGCCTGATTTTTTTCAGCAAGCTGCATTTGTTTCTTTTCTCCAATTTTCGATTATAATTACTTGATTTTCACAATATACCTCTGCTATCAATTTGTCCTTTAAGTCGTACATATTGGGGACGTTCTGGAACAGGTAATTTAATAATTCTGTTTTTCGCGTCTTATTTCTTTCCAGGTTATTTGATCGGATAATTTGCTACGTAAGAAGTTCACATTGCGTTTGCCTAGCACTAAGTTATAAAATAAATAATTAAGTACGATCAGCATGGAAGCTAATCTTAAGTTTTAGGACACAATTAAATTAATTCAAGATATAGCAGGCATGAATTTAATAGATGTGAACTAGAGTTCTAGCTTATCAGATTCCAATGGACATATGAGGATTTAAAACGACATGGCATCTATGGGGTTCTAAGTAACAAATAGGTTTGAAGCCTCTAAAATAGCTTAGTTTTGATGGTGAGATATTATGTCCAACTTACACTTTCGTGTTTAAGTTATATGATCATGCATAAACGTAGTCATCGTTCCTAAGTCTCTAGACGACTATTCTATGACGTCCTTCCCTACGAAATTCTGGTATTTCGCTAGGATTTATTTTCATATTATGTTTGTTCACCAGATGCGCTCTTCCACCGATAGCCTTCATTTCCTTTTCCAGTTTATTTGTCTCTTGCTCATTTTCTCAAATCTTTGAGTCAGATCTTTCCTTGTGCTCTTAGTTCCTTAATTGGTTTTGTTACAAAGTCTCCTTCAAAATCCAGGCAAATTACGAAACATAGCGATCAAAGGCTGCATACCTTTTTGTGTCATTTACTTATATATATATATATATATATATATATATATATATATATATATATATATATATATATATATATATATATATATATATATATGTCTTCTCCATTAAACGATTGAATTTGAATGACCCCTTATGAAACATTTAGACAATTACTCTTATTCTCGTTAGTTATACACATACGTGACGTCAGTTTTAAGTTTGAATTGCTATAGCACTTTGAAATTGATTTTATACCATTGGTTGTAATTAAGCGGATCAATTTTTCTCTGAAAACTCCTACAACCTACTTCGCAGAAATAGAGGCACAAATGAGTCAAATTTGAGCGTCTGTAAGACGTTCTTCAGGTAACCTCATTGGCTCTTTATAAGCAAGCTCTGTATTTGATGTTGTTAGTTGTGCTCTGTACCCGTTTCTTATTGTCATTAAATCTACAGACAAATTGTGTACAAAACTAGATACTCCAGGAGCCATAAAATTAGCTCTGAAAACTGAAACGGTCAACTATCCTGAAGAGATGTCTCCGAAAAGAGATTTCGGGCATTTCTGCAATATTTATTTGTACGTAAATAAACCGAGCCGCTCAGATGACAGCTTGTTTAAATATGTTCATAGTGCAGGAGGTCCTGTAGCTAATGTAAGAGGTACTGCAGGCTAGTTGTCTATTTAGTGAGAAGTTATCCTCCTATGTAATATCTGGTAGCCGTTATTATGAACCGCGTTCATCATTAATTCAAGTCCCTTTCCCAAAGTGTGAAGTAAGAAGGCCACAACACAGCATCATTGTTTCATTCAAAATGTTATTAAGCAAAGAAAGAAATTGTGTAAAACTAGTGATAATAAGCACCAAAAATAATTAGTCCATTAATTGCTAGGTTTTGAGTGAACTGAACGGGTTTTGGATAAATGATTGAGAAACACCTTAAGTATGAATTAGGAGAATTATAATTGAACTGATAGTACTTGTTTAAAAATGGTTAAGGCATGCTAAATAAATAAATCCTGTTTTTGAGGTTTAAGTCACATAAATCCAATGCATGTTACCTGCGTATTGCGTGTGAGTGTTTATTATTATTTTTAACAAAACCCTATTAATTACAATTAAATTTTCAGTTCAAGAAATCTCAGTTAAAACTGGTTGAAAATAACAGAGATTTTTGCTAAATCACAGTTAAGAGAAATATGGTGTATAACCAGAATTATACTATTTGACCTTGAAGAGAACTATAATTGTCAAAATTGAACTTCGTTGGGTTGTAACCCGGAGCCGAGTGTTACATACATCCACCCGAAAATGAAAGTTAGTACACAATGAAAGGGGCTACCTTACAGGATGTGTTATGGCTCTGCCGCCACAAGTAAACACTGATGTTGGCTCTGTCGACACTGACTCTGGTTCCCCTATATCTTGAGGCGGCGTGACGGCGTAAGTTGGCTCGGTTGCTGGTGAGATGTCAGGCGTCAGCCCATGGTCAGCAAAACTGTTTGGAGGTGGAATCATCGTTTCTTCGCTGCCTGACGAGTCAACATCGTGGAACAGCGGGTCATTTGGATCAACGTCGGCCGGGGGATAATCTGTGTTTGGAGACAGCTTCAGCTTTGCCATTAATCTCCAAAATAATGTAATTCTGACGTCGATCCACACACGATAAGAACCGCGCATCGGTTTGGCTAGAATCCAGTTATCCATGTCGTTATTGACGAAGAACCATTTGCAGCCATCAAAATCTTTGGGTTTATATATTGAACCATTTTGCTGACGTGTAGGACAGATTGGCCAATTCTGAGCGTTATACTGTAGGTAACTGCGAAGTGGAAACAGAAATGCCGGATCGTCCATCGTTATTGCAGTTTCAGAGCGTGACCGGACTAGTTCGACAGGCAGTTGTAGACATTCGCCAAATACCATTTCAGCGGAGCTACATTTGATCGGCTCTCGAGGTCTAATACGCATTGATAAGAGTACTTTTGGTAAAGCCGCAAGCCAATTTTCTTCTGGGCTAGCCTTGAGCGCTGCTTTCAGTTCCCGGTGTGGCCTTTTGACGAAACCATTTGTTCTAGGATTGCAAGCCGAGGCCACGGAGTGTTTGACACCATAGTATTTCAGTAGGGCTGCGAAATCTTCACCGATCAGTTGTCAATTCAGCTGGGGCACCAAACCAAACGAACCCATAGAACTCTAAAGCATAACTGACAGTGTCTTGCTTCATGTCTGGCAGTGGTATGGCCTCATACCATCGAGTAGTGCGATCCCGTATTGACAGTAGATAGCTTATATTGTTTACGGCAGGAAAGGTTACTAGATCAACGTGTATGTGCGTGAACCGGACTTTGGGCACTTGGACTACTTGTGGCGACGTTTTGGTTTGTCAAGTCACCTTGCATTTCAGACATTCAAGACATTGTTTTGACCACTTCTTGACATCTCACTGCATGCCAGGCCAAAAATACGCTCTGAATAAAATTTTCACTAAGACTTCGCCACATGGATGGCTCATTGAATGTTAAACCTCAAAGATCTTGTGACGGAGCTTTTCAGGTATAAACGGCCGAGGGCTCACGTCAGTTATTTCACACTGCAGCAGATTTCCATCATAATCAAATTTTTTCAGGCAATTGACATCAAATGTCCGAAGTGATGGATCAATTTGCTGTGCTGCTTGCAATTCCTGAGTACTTATAGATTACGGACACATGATAGAACGACAGAGTTCTGCAGGACGGCTCAGGGAGTCTGCAATCACGTTTTCTGATCCTTTGACGTGAGTGACTTCATATTCATACTCGTGTATTCGTGTAAGTTGTGAGTTGACACGTCGTGAATATAAATACTCTTTTTATTGGAAGGGTATGACTACTTGATCTTATTTTTTTCATGCTCCAAATGTTGAGTTAACGAACCTAAAATTCTAACCAAACCTAGTTATAATTGGTAATCTTAAAAAAAATCTGTGCAGTAGGCGAGCAGTTCTAGGCTTCTGTACCATTTTGATCACCAAGACATTATATCCAACGATATTAACTACATTTTTGAAAAAGGTATGTTCATGAAATTTTACGGTTGTGCAACTAATGTTCCTTACCTCGAGTTTGACTAACAAAGCGTTGTGTTTCAGCTTTGACAACTAAGTGTCCAAGTTCCCTCGGTGTTCTGTCCACGATCGACAACATGTGATTTCATTTATGTACACTCAAGAAAATGGACAATCCTGAAGAACTTCGTATGCTGGACGCTGGAATGACACACTTGCATTATTCAGTCCAGATAGCTTGCACAAAAACACGTACGATCTAACCCAGGAAATCGCGCTGCAATGAATGGTGTAGAATCAGCTTCTATAAGTATTTAATAATATGCGCTGCGGAGGTCTAAAAGAGAGTAAAACATATACCGCATTATATCAAAATTAAAGGACTATGGTTCGGTAGAGAATATAAATAATATTTTGTTACCAGTTAAAGAAGTCGATAATCGCCAAAATCCTTCAATTGTTCCGGTTCAGGTTTGGGACGTAATTTTATTTGAGATTAAATATTAGAATTTGAATGTCTATGAATCCGATTCTCCCAAAATCGCTGAAAATCTTCGACAGCGCTCTTTTGCTTATGCTGCGATAACTGCCGAGCCTTAGACACACATGATAATGGTGCCAGCTTATTGATTTGCTGTTTATTCCAGTCCTTAGCTCATTGCAATTGACACTGAACAGTTGCAACACTGCCATGTTTTTCTCGAATACCACCGGTAGTTTAACGACTACGATGTTTCTGGATAGGTAAACTGAGCTAACCCGTGATGTCTCAATATCATTATAGGTTAGTCCCCGTGTTTTATCCGATAGTCTGGGTCTTTGGATTTAACTCAATGTTGAAATGGATAGAAAATCCATCGAAATCATGTTGTCATTTATATCAGCGTCCAGATAATGCCACGAGCACAATGATTTATGCCCCAACATCACTAACACATCTTGAATGCATTGTGCTATAATTGGACTTCAGTTGGTGATAATAGTTGATATTCAAATGCAGGGAAAACAATTTCCACCCTATTGGATTGAACTACTTTGAATTCCGCATCTCTTTCTATAATATATTTAAAACAACTACGTTCATTCGTAATGACGAATGTTTTGCTGCCATAGACAGCAATCTTTCTGGAGATTTCATTTAAAACAAATTCAACAGTTTTACCAACTGTATCAGTGCGTCCATTTTCCATCGAATTGCCAAACCTTATTTTGGATGATTTCAAGATACCTCTAATAGGCGCATCATGAAGATTTTCCTACGCGCACTCTAACTACATCACCTAATGCAGGGGATTCTACGACTTTTTTGGTGACCTACGCCTTACTTGTGGACGTGAGCTACTTTTCCATCGGGGCTCATCCAACCGCGGTAAGACGCATTTTTCGCCTAAAAATTGTCCAAACTCGACATTTTTACGATAGAAAATACACTACTCGCGTGAGCCTTGAGAAACATCCCGCGATTTACGACAATGATACTTGGAACTCGCACATTGACCACGATAATGTTACCTAACTCTGCCTGAACTTGAACAGCACCTAAACAACTAATTACTTACATATGTCAGTATAAACTAAGGATTGTGCCGTGTAGAAAATCCAATTCATCCAGTATATAACGGGTAAATACTGTTTGTTGTTTGTTCATCCAGTAGACCGATTTTGTCCTTATTGCGAACTCTTCGTGTACTGGGCAGACATTGCCTTGGACATGGTTCGAACACGAGTATATCTGCTAGAACAATAGATTCCGAATCAAACTTGTCCAGGTTCAAATTCTGTCTGCGGTAAATTCTGGCCAGGTCGTGAAGAGTTCGCAATAAGGATGAAAGCGGTCTACCGGATGAATTATCTTTTCTAAATTATACAATTATTAGTTTATATTGAAAAATGTATGTACAAAAATAGACTGGAGTTTACATCAGCCTCACAACCTTGATTTACTAAACGCTGAAATATTTGGTTTGTAGTTTTCAGACAAAGCTACATATGGAAATATTCGTGCAATCTAACTCCAGGAAACCATAGAACTTAAATCCATAGGTATATGATAGTATGCTTTCTGAATTTATAACGTTTTGTAAACCTCATACCGCATGATAACCTAGAGCGAGGTTTTCTGGTTGTTAAAGAATGCGAATCATTATTTGTTATTGTTTAACGGACGATAGTAACGACAAACTCTACATCGTTAAATTTTTGTTTTGGAAATCACTAATGCGGAAACGCAAGATCAGAATTTAAGATTCATCAATATCGTTTTTCTCTCAACCGCTGGAATTCATTAACACTGATATGTTGCTTAATTTACATTAATATTTGAGCTTTAACAAAGCAGTGTAACAGTGTTGCTAGCTAAATTTAATGCCCAATATCTGTCCCCAACGAACTGCGCCTAGAAATCGAATGTTGAAACATTGCAAAATGTTTCATGACCGCATAGAACAAATATTTCGCGACAGTTGGACGAGATTAGCAAACTGATCTAACCATTGATATGCTAGTCCCAATTTACGTCATTACGTAAGCGCCTTTTCAACAGTCTGGATCTTTGTGTCGAATACTAGGTTTGAATGTACTAATGAATCATTTAAAATGATATTTCACTTTATTCAGCGACCAGAAAGTTTTATTTGGAGGAAGATTTCTGCATTAATTTTACTGACAGCTCTTTTATCTCATTCACTCACATTGGATTTGTTTATCAGAAGAAGGGCAATTTAATCCACCTAATTCAATCCTAATAGCAATTTTTTCTGTTATGAACGACAAATTTCTCGAGATCGCCGCTTAAGCAAAACCTTATTTACATAAGCTTCTGAGCGTGACGTACTTGACGACATTAAAATCCATTTTATTGACACACCATGGAGTTTTCCTGACATAACTTCATCTTTGATTAAATTAACAGAGAATGTTACATCCCTATATGGAATTTGAAATGCCTTTCCAAGTGGGTCGGATTAAATTCGGGAATAAGTTGCAATCTCTTTGATACATTCAATCCGCGCATATTCGCGATTTACTTTGTTTTATTTATGTAACCTAACTAAATATTTGCGTGAGTGATTTACTTCTCGCATAAAATCTACATTTAGATTCTGTGATGTTGACATGCCCCTACCTATACCTTTGAATTTGTGCACGTCATTTATCAATATGAGTTGTAGGCCACATACAACTTCCTTGAATGTTATAAGAGATTTTACTTAACCTGCGGTATCATGAAAAAACTTTTCAAAATCTGCAAGCACAACAAATCCTCGTATTTTGTACTCTCTGTATAACCAATTTAGATTTTTGGCCACTGTGAATCCATAAATTCTAAACTTCAACAGTGTCTCTCAATATAGCTGGCAATTTAGGTACAATTGCTGAGTTAATGACTTATTGGGAAATATCCAACCCGGAAATCTAGTTTCACAATCGTTTATAAAACTCGATTGCAAATGACTCTCCATTTATGCCTTGCTTATATATCCGCCGAAGTTCAGGCATATATAACTTAAAAGAATACGGCGGGTTGTAATTGTTATGTCCACCTATGTTGGATGGTCCACGTACATGTATGTCGTCAGTGTTTATTATTAGCGTATCGTCTAGACGAGCCTTAATTATGCCTAATTCTGCAGTTAAATTATTCATTTGAGAAGTCAATGCCTGAATCAACGTTTCCAACCCATCAGAAGACATTTTAAATGTACCACAAATGCTTTATTTTTACTCAATTATATATAGAATTTTGCTCGCACAACGAGCATCAATTTAATAAAACAAATTTACACATTAATTAATTTATGTTCACTTCAGCTCGAAGTCTGCTTTTCTCATTGGGCTGACTGCTTCATTCTTATACGGGCGCTTCTGCGAGGAATTTCTTTTGAAATAATATCTGCCCTAGATAAGACCCTTTGTTCATTATTTGTCTTAAAGGTGGCCATTGCCACATCTTCCCCCTCTCAGGAATCGGCTTTCGCACTCTGCTTAAACGATCCAGTGCAACAGCTCGTGGTCCATCGGGCAGGCTAACAAAAACAGTATTGTGCTCTGCGTCCACCCTCTCCACGCGATACGGCCCATCATTGACAGCCTGCAGTGCCATGGGCTCGACCTTCGCTACCATGACATAGTCGCCGACCTTTAGGCGAGTGCGTGTCGGTTGCCTTGCATAGCCTTGTCGCTGTGTGGCGCCTACATATTCAGTTAACTGTTTTAGTCGTTCCTGAATATCCGCTATGGTGCAGCGCTCATGGGATCCTTGGATTACAGGTTCACCTGGCAGTCTTATGTGTCCTCCATAGACCATGGTCGTTGGAGCGAATCCTGTAGCTGTTGAGACTGTAAAGCGCATGGCCCGCTCGACCAAATGTAATTTGTCTCTCCACGTTCCCGGGCTCTCGTGGCACCAACATCGCAGTACCTCTTTCATCGTCCTATGTGCGCGCTCAGCTGTCGCATTGGTTTGCGGGTGATAAGTGGCTGTGCGGGAATGCTTTATGTCAAGGTCTTTGCACCACTGATTAAATTCTTTCGACTCAAACTGTGCGCCTTGATCGGTAACAATAACTTGTGGTGCACCGAATCGACTGAGCCATCGCTCTTCTAAGCACGTTATAATCTTTTCTGTTGTGATCTTCTTCAGTGGTACAAACTCGACCCATCGGGTAAACTTATCGACCATGGAAAACACATAGGACACGCCGCCGCGAGCTACCGGCAGTGGACCTACCAGGTCGATATGCAGAAACTCGTTCCGTGCAGTGGCATTGAAAGCAATCGGAGTGACTTTTTCTCGTTTTTGTGGTTTACAACGTTGGCATGTAGTGCACTGTTGACAATAGCTACGAATTTCTTTGGACATGCCAGGCCAATACAATCGTGACTGCAACGTCTCAATGAGCCGCCCAGCGCCGGGATGTCCTAACGTTTCATGCCAAAAGGCCATTAATTCTGTTCTTATAGATTCTGGCACAAACCATTGCACTGTTTGTCCTTCTTTCCGCACCAACAGGCCGTTCTGTAGACTCAACGTTTTATATGGTGCAGACACCACTGTGCCGTTTTTTAATTGATTGACTATTTCCTGACATGTAGCATCTCTTCCCTGTTCTTCAGAGACGTTTATAAGCGGCGAAACCCGCACAGCGGAAATTCTGCTGAGCGCATCGGCCGCCGCATTCTCGATTCCTGCTCTATGATGAATTGATATATCGTACTCTTCTAGTTCTTCAATGGCTCGATGTACTCGTTTCTTCTCAATACATAGTGATCTCCAATGCACTAGCGCTTTGTGGTCGGTAAAGACGTCCACGTGTCCCCCGATGACAAAATATCTAAACTTCCGCAGCGCCCATTGTACGGCAAGTAATTCCTTTTCTGTGACGGTATAGTTCTGTTCCGCCTTAGTGAGTGTGCGACTTATATATTGCGCAGGACGTCCGTCAGCTTGTAACACCGCTCCTATCCCAATATCTGACGCGTCTGTAACAATTGACATATTACCTACCGGGAAAGTCAAAATAGTTGCATCTATTAATTTCTGCTTGCATAGCACAAACGCTTGTTGAGCCTCCTCCGTCCAATGAAATGGTATCTTGGCACTAGTTAACTGAGATAAGGGCTGTTGCGTAACCGCCATCCCTGCGAGGTATGGTCTATAGAAATTCACCATACCAATAAACCGGCGCAATTGTTTTCTAGTAGTAGGCACCGGATAATCCTTGATAGGTTGTACATTCGAATCTAACGGCATGCATCCGTCCGCTGAGACTAAGTGTCCCAAGAACCGCACTTCTTGACCTATCTGTACCTTTTCTGGAATAAAATGTAATCGCCATTCTACAGCTTTGGCCAACATCTTCTGCAGCCTCACACGTAATTCGTGTTCAGTAGTGGCCCATATAATAACATCGTCTACGTAAGCTGTTGTACAAGTTAAGTCAGACACGAACGAGTCCATCATTCTTTGGAACACTTTCGGTGCGTTTTTAAGGCCAAATGGTACCCGGGTGAATTGGAAATGACCTTGGGGTACTTGTACCGCTAACTTCCATCGGTCTTCGGACCGCACGCCTATTTGCCAAAATCCCTGTTTAAGATCAAGCACGGCGAACCATTTGCCTCCCGCTAGCTGTAAGAACAGATCACGCAGAGCCGGCATAGGATACGGGTCCGGTTTAGTTACTGAGTTCAATTGCCTAAAATCAGCCGCCGGTCGGAGCGAACCATCCTTTTTCGTAACATAAACCATCGGAGCACGAAAAACAGATGA